>JBBPLF010000140.1:0-57384 GCA_038089615.1 Aureoboletus auriporus
CACGACTGAGACATTGATATTATGCGGTAGCAAAGATAGATGGGGGCACAAATGACAAGGGATCCAAAAGTTTCGTGATTTGCGAGTTGGAAGACGTTCGACGTTCAGTGGGTGATAGTTTCGGTTTCGCAGTTGGCGATGACGGTGACGGTGACGATAATGGTGATGTAGATTTAGATTTAGATGTGGGAGAAGAGATAGTACTAATAGGTTATGAGTGTTTACTGAGCGAGAAGGCCGAAACACGACTCACCGGTCAGTCTTTGAGAAAGGGTTACTCGGGGGAGTGATATTCAGAGAAGGCACGGAAGGTGGGCGAGAACTGGATGCATTCGATCTCTGTGTGGTAGAGGCCTTGAGCTTGGGAGCTGCTGGTACAGATTCCTTGTGCGATTTGGAAGAGGAAGCTGTGGTCGATGCAAGGCTCGAGCAACTATGGTCCTTTGGGAAGCGGTGCTGGGGACAATATTGCTTCTTGCACGACTGCAGTCTACGTCAGAGTGTCATCAAAAGCAGACCAAAGTGGGACGCACGTTACATGCGATCGGGGCATAGAGAACCTTTCCGCATTTACCTCGTGCACATACGGGCTGCGATCTGGTCCTGCCGGATTTCCCAGTCATGACGCTGCACTCTGCGCTGATATGACGTTCCATGCGGATATTGGGGTCTTGTCCGGGGGGTATTGCGACTGGGGTATTGCATAGCGGGCCTGGGACGTATGAGCGAGTGAGTGAGAGACGGCGCGGGCCACTCACAGCTTGGGGCGACGCGGTTGTGCTTGCTCTCGTCGTACTCTGGACAGCGGTGAGCTGCGACGAGAAAGTGCTCGCCACAGAAGCTGTTTGAACAGTGCTGGCACTTGAACGGAAGAAAGTCGACCAGGAGACAAGACGACTCGGAGCACTGCTGACCGACGGACAAGAGCTGGGAATCCATGAGGGAGACGTAACCACAACCGGACGCCTTTTAAACCCGGGGACGCGCAAGCCCCGCTCCCGCTCCGGATCCAGCACATTCTACAATGCTCATCATCTCATTTGTAAGTCATTCGACTCGTCATCTACTCGCTGACGAATCACCGATACACCCAGGTCAGGCATGGAGAATCGCTCGACAACCTCGTGAATATCAGTCACTCTCAGCATCCGTACAGACGCTCATCGCATTCACAGAAATCGGTCTGGGCAGGTCACAAGGATGCGGAGCTGAGTGAACTCGGTGAGTGGCATCCATGGAATACCTGCGGTTGACCAATCCGATTGTCAGGAGTGCGAGTGAGCCCGGCGATTCCCTCTTTCCATCCATGCCTCATCCCAAGATCCACAGCAAGCTAAAGCGCTCGGTGATGCCTACGCCAATACCCGTTTAGATACGATCATCACTTCGGACCTCAAGCGTGCCCATGCCACCGCCATGGCTCTCTTCGGCGGCCAACCCGAGCCCAAGCCATCCTTCAGCGTAGATCCCATCCTCCGCGAGCAACACTTTGGTGACGGCGAGGGCAATCCATGGATGCGTCAGACGATACCCAATAAATCCCTCGACGATCATATCAAGGATGGTCAATACCCGATCTTGTACGGCCGCAACGAGAAATTTCCCAACGGAGAGTGCGTGAATGACGTTGGCGCACGGGCGGAACGCGCGATCAATGACCTTGTCTTGAAACCCTACCTCCCTCGTGCAATTTTGCCAGGTGCCGAAGATATACACATTGCCCTGGTTAGCCATGGGATCTGCATAAGCGAACTCGTGACTGCTCTGCTGAAGCGGAACGACGGTGGTGCACCAAACAAGGATTACAGAGGGTTGCTGAACACCGCTTGGACCAGAGTCACCGTCCAGGCCAAGGTAGTCTTTAGTTTCTTTTGATCGGTGCATTGAACCGAGCGTATGCAGCCTGGCGCGGAAACCGAGACCCTACCACCATTAATTGTCACCGTGACCGACGTGAACCGACACGAGCACACCAATAACGTCGTAAGTCACCGTTTTCATAATACAGTTTCCTTTTTCCTGACCCTCGTTCTGAAGAAGCGTCAGAAGGGGATTGTCGAGTTTGACCCTGAACAACGCAGCATTCGCGAATTCTTTGGTGGCGCAAAGACTGCAGGGAGCAAAGAAGGGACAAAAGAGTGCAATTGATCTATTGGATACATGCAGCAAGTCTGAAGTAGAGATGAAGAAAGTTTCAATGATGGATGGAGTGCACGACTGACCTATCATGCATACGGCAGCAGCTTTTTCAGAGTTGCTGTCTGTGTTTGATTAGAGTAGGTCGTCTGTGCGAGGTTGTTTTTCCGTGCGGGTCTCTTGGATACGTTCTTGTGCGAATGGTTGGCATGCGCCTGCAGGGATCATGCGTGAGTCAGTCGAGCATGTTGCACAACACGAAACACGGACTCGTTTAAACTTTCCGCTCCCAATGGCACGCCATCTTTTTTTTGCGCCGCTGTGCGTCTTGAGCTTTGGAAAGTTTGCAATGGCCGACGTCGAGAACGACCGCGCCGTCGCTAACAAACTGAACATGTTTGAGGAACACTTGGGTCACGTGCACTCCACTTGTTGGTCGTCGGCTAGCCCAGCGGTGCTTTGATGAGACACTGCGATGACCGACCCCCAGGACGACGCCGACCGCGTACGGACAATCTGTCTTACCGTATTAATGACACTCATTATCTCCGTAGATCCGTGCAAAGCGTTTAGCAAAGCTCCAGGTCGCGCGGCCACCCGATGCCCCATCTACATCGGTCACACCCTCGGTCCCCGCACCAAAGCCGGTGCAACCAAAGCCTGCTCCATTCCCCGTGCCACCCGCTCCACAGCAGGTGGTGCCCGTTCCCGTAAAGAAGAAGACACTTTCAAAGATTGACATACATACATGGGAAGACGAAACACTCACACAGATATTCAAGGTTACACTCAAGGTACATGCAGTGCCACTGGTCTTCGTGCGAGGCATCTCACAACCGCTAGCGTTCGGTAGCGGAGCGTACCAATTATGACACCGTGTGGCTCAAGAGCCTCGAAGCCGAACTTGCTTCGGAGGGTTACTGTAAGTTAACTCGACCTTCATCTGTGTGTACAACACACAGCTAAACCGAGATACGGATCAGCGTCTACAATGAACCTCTCCGGAGACATCGCCGATCGCCTTCTTATATCTCGACTCGAATTAGATCCTCAAGGGATGGCGTAAGTCCAGTTGACACCCTTGCTCGTATTTGTCGTAAAGCCTGTCCAGATGTGACTTTGATTATGCTCCCGCGTTGGCTTCTCTTCCACCCCAAATGACAGTCTTTGAGTACTTGGTCGGGTGCTGGAAGCGGCTCAATAGTGCAAAAACGACCCTGGTCAAAAAGGTTGGAGTAACCCGTGTTGCACGTGCCAAATGTTCATCGTTTCGCAGAATCCAGTCAACGAGTTTCAGCAAGCATCCGCCGTTCTAGAGAAGACACGAGATCTTGTCATCAGCTACGCCGGTCTCACTCTGCAAGAACCAGAAATGTTCCCTCAACCCACGGGGTGCGTCAAACTATGCATCACCGATCACCACTCTAATGCGTAGTACAGACGGGAACTTGGACCACCAGAGTTTGTTACCTCACTCTTGTCATTATCTGCTCTCTCCACGTCACTCACAACCATGTCCTCCTCGAATCTCGTCCTGTCTCCCACAGAAGTCGAGCCCTTCCTTCAAGATCTTGCTCGACGTTTTGAACCAGACAACGAGATTGATGGCGTACTTGGACCGGTCGTTCGCCAGCTTGTGTTTCATCCGTCTCTTTTCAGAGCCGAGGGCTTGGCAGGAGGTGACTCTTCCTGGAGAGGTGTAGCCGGTGGCTTGGAAGCACTCGTCTCCATCAAGAGCATAGCAGTCATGTTTACTAGACTGGATGACTGGAATCCACCACATGCTACGGCACCCACTTTTGAGACGATTACGCTGATGGGCCCACTCTGTCGGCTCGGGGTATTCAGCAGAGAATGGGTAAGGTGAAACGTGTTGTCGACGATGTCAACTCTGACATTCTTTACAGCCTTCGATTGCGGAAACTTATTTCTCCGAACCCGCCAAGCGTTCAAGGCATGATGTGGAGTCCTCTACCGCGAGTCTCAGGGGCACTGTAAAGAGCCTGCAGGTAAGTTGTTCACCACAAGCTAAATCTCCACTGTGACCACGTTATCAACAGTCATCACTCTTTCAAATATTCAACACTTTGATACGGGCATCTCCGGAATCCAGGGAAGCGGTACTGCAATACTTTGCTACCGCGGTCAAGTTAAATATCAAGCGAGCTGGAATGCAGGTACATGACACGTTTAGAACTTTTTCTTGCGATACTTTTACATGCACTTCTCAGGTGGACCCACTTACGGTTGCGACCGACAGTTTCATGGTCAATCTGCAAAATGTACTTCTCCACTTTGCAGAGCCCTTTATTGATGCTCGATACTCCAAGGTTAGTCACACTCGATTTGGTGGTTCTTGTATTCTGACAATCCATCTAGATTGATCGCATCGACCCGTTATACTTTGCTGTCTCGAACCGCATCGATGTGACGGAGGAGACACGCATCAAGGCCACGTCAGAGGAGGCGGGGCAATGGGCAGAAGCAAACAAACCTAACGGTAAGCTACTCAAAAGTTCCGTCATTGACCAGAGTACTTATACGTCGGACAGCTCCAGCGCCAAACTTCATCTCTGACATCTTTTATCTCTGTAACGCCATGGGCCATTACGGCTACCTACGAACCACCCAGACGTACGACGACCTTGCCAAGCATCACGACGAACTTCAACGCCACCACGATATGATCAACGGTGATGGTTCTTGGATAGGTGTTAGTCGTATGCGTTCCTTGTTCTACCCTGTATTCACGTACCTTTCAGAGTCCTATGCATGCACGGACGGAAGCAGCCCTCGAGCAAATGAAGGTACGTGTACCCGTGCTAAGGAGATGTCCAATCTAACTCATGAATTAGGCAGACATGGCGAAAATTCAGGCGCAGCAGTTTGCGTTCCGTGTGCAATTGCTCGAGCCAGACTTTGTTTTCCGATATATCGGTTTCACCAACTTCGTCTCGACTTGGTTGATACGAAGGGCTGATGCAAAAGGGTTACACCCAACTCCACCGGTCGAGTATGTTTGTGTTTCTGATGCAACGAGAATGGACAGTTGAGCATTTGGCAGATTGCCACTACCCGAGGAAGTTCCCATGTCATTCAGGGTGCTGCCAGAATATATTTTGGAAGATGTGGTCGAGTTTTTCCTTTTCGTCACTCGGTACGCCGTTCTTTGCATGCCCGCGACACACATTTACGAATTAAATCTATAGGCACTCGCCGGACAGCTTAGATTTGTCTGGAAAAGACGAGTTACTCGGATTTGCGCTCACTTTCTTAACATCAACCTGGTACATCAAGAACCCTTTTTTGAAGTCCAAGATTAACGAGGTATGAGATGAACGAATCCAAAGGGCAATGCTCACATGCTCACAGGCGGTGTTTTATGGAGTATTGCCATACGGACATGAACGAGGTGGTATTTTGGGTGGAACTTTGAACAGCCATCCTTTGGCACTGAAACATCTGATCCCGGCATTGACAAACTTTTATATCGGTGAGAATCGTCGAGCCTCTCTGCATTCATCTCGGTTCTGACCGAAACAGAGGTCGAACAAACAGGGGCAAGCTCACAGTTTTATGATAAATTTAGTGAGTAGCATTTCAATGTCACGAGGATTCATTTAAATCGGTTGTTTCCCTAGATGCTAGGCGAGTTCTATTTCTATCGTTGATAGAACGGGTCTGACAGGTGTAAAGGAGGAACATTGCATACATACTGAAAGCAATCTGGAGTAATCCTGCTCACAGGCAAGCACTCAATGCAGAAGCGTTGTAAGTACTACACGTTTTTATAAATGTCCTCCCCGCATTCACGAGTAATCGATAGGAACGTTGAAAAGTTTGTTCGCTTCATCAACTTGATGATCAACGACGTCACCTACCTCATGGACGAGTCCCTGAATGAACTGACACAAATCCACAACATTCAGATAGAGATGCGGGACCAAGCTGCGTGGGCAGCTCGCCCTGTTCAGTACCGGCGCGAACGCGAGAACACACTGCGTGGCCTCGAGCGTCACGCATCTAGTTACACGACCCTGGGTAAATCCACCGTCGGGCTGCTCAGAAACTTTACCGCAGAGACCAAGGCGCCGTTCATGATGCCCGAGATCGTGGACAAGCTTGCTGCCATGTTGGACTACAACCTCGAAGCGCTCGTCGGACCCAAGTGTGGGGAGCTGCGCGTCAAGGAACCGGAAAAGTATCACTTTGATCCGAAGCAGTTGCTGAGTGATATTTTGCAAGTATATCTCAACTTGAGCGACCAGGAGGCGTTTGCGCGTGCTGTCGCGAGTGATGGGCGGAGTTACAAGAGCTCGTTGTTTGAGAGGGCCATCGAGCGGGCGAGGAAGATTGCGCTCAAGTCAGAGTCTGAACTGGAGCAGATTCGTTTGTTCGTCGTCAAGGTGGAGGAAGCGAAGGCGACAATCGAGGCCGAGGAAGACCTGGGTGATATTCCTGATGAATTCTTGGGTAAGCCCCCGAGTCGTTTTTTGAGATGCGTTCCGCGAATTGAGCCTGTTTATAGATCCGTTGATGTTTACATTAATGCGTGACCCGGTCATTCTGCCCTCTTCTCGAACGGTTATTGACCGTAGTACAATCAAGTCGCACCTTCTGTCGGATGCCAAGGATCCATTCAACCGGAACCCACTGACGATCAACGAGGTCATCCCGGGTAAGCTACCTTTGTGTAATTCTTGCCGCACCAAAGTTGACGTGGGCGTATAGATGTAGAACTGAAGGCAAGGATAGATGCGTTCGTTGTTGAGCGACGCAGTCAGAGGGCTCAATCCACAGATCACGATGGAGATGTGGTGATGGACTAACGTGTAGTCCTGTGCAAATAATTTTAGTCGATAGTATGTACACGAGCAAACGTCTACTTTTTTCTCTTCTTGCCACCCCCACGACCGAGACTGGTTGAGCCCGCTCTACCCCTCGCTCCGGCCCCTCCCCTGGCCGACTTGGACACCCGACCCCCGCGACCGACTTTTGGTGGCACCGACGCTGAAAAGCCATCACGATCGTCTCGCGAACAAAAAGGGCGCGCCCACCACGTACCTAACGACGCCTCCTGCGTCTCCGTCTCATCCTCATAATCCGTCCCCGCATCCGTCCCAGTCACCACACTCTCCCTCGGCGTAAACGCAGCCTCGTCCGCGCTCTCCTGCGTCAACGCACTGCTATCGCTATCCCCCCCGACCAACCCAGCCATATCCGCCCGATTCCGCGCCCGTTTCGGCGCCTTGGACTTGCGCGGTTTGCTGGGCTGCCGCGGGGAGGGCGCGGGCGTGGACGACGGGATCGAGGCGGTTGCGCGGACGCGGCGGGCGGCGACGAGCGCGTCAAAGGTGTCGTCTGTCGGGAGTGTGAATTCGTCGCGAAAGTGGGGGTGGCGGGAGAGGTTTTCGGAGGGGGAGGGGGAGCGGATGGGTTGGGGCCAGAGGCCGGAGGTGTCGAGGCCGTCTGTTTCCTGTGTGGGTGTGAGTGAGCGTGCGGGCGGGGTGTTGTTGTGGTTGTCGTGGTGTGCGTACCGCATTCTCGAGCGCGTCGAGGTCGTAGCAGGATCGGAGCTTGTCCCAGATGGTTTCGATGGGGATGACGCGCCCGGTGTCGTTGTGGATGGCGTTGCGGATGACGAGGAGGTGAAAGTGCTTGTGTTTTCCGACGGGGCGCGCCCGCATGACGGAGCGGAAAAAGGAGATTTCACCCTCGACGCTATCAAGGAACTCTTGCGGTGTCTGGTTGTCCATGACGAAGGCCGTGAGAGCACTGGGGACTTGGATTGGTACTACTACACAACAGTGGTCAACACTACTATTAGTGACCGGGTATAGCGGTATTCTATAAAACAGTAAGGAGTGAAAGAGTCAAGGAGTGTGTTGGAGTTGGAGTTGGATGGATGGGCGAGTCTATCAAGAATTCAAACAAAAGTGCGCTTATGCTGTCCAGTGTTGCAATGCAAGAAGGTATCGGGGAACGGTATACTAAGGGATGCTCTGCTTGCTATCTTGGTGCGTATATGGCGACGAGGACGATAAACGGAATGTATGTGAATAGTGATATGACTGCCATTACGCGGCATCGGAACCGCCATTTCTTTGCGTCTACACGAGGATGATCGGATACCGAGGCGACAAAACAAAAAGGACAAGGCTTACCATGTTCTATCTGAGGGTCATCGATGGCTACGCCCTTTTCGGCATCGACATCGCCTGCGATCCGGGTCGCTGGGACACGGAGAAAAAGCCCAGCTATCCACCAAATGGGGAACAATAAAAAACCAAGGAAAAAACACCAAGCTTGTATTGGCGAGCCCGGTTCGTCTTCTGTTGCGAATCGAAGTCCCCATGGTGTGTCATCAGGCTTCTTTGGAGGTCTGCGAGGATCTCGCATGTGGAACTTGGTCGACCTACTGATGGAGGGCGCGTGTGGCGATAAGTATGCGCTTATAGGAATCGAAGCTTGGGACATTGAAGGATGGCGTTCGTGCTTTCTGGACGTACTTGGCGTGGGAGGCTGGCGGGAATGAGAGGGAGTGGACGTAGCACGCGAGGGCGTGCGAGCAATGCGAGCGCCTGTGCTGCTCGAGAGGGACGAAAAGTGGTGATTCCGACTTCCAGGCTGGGGCGTCTCTACCATAGACGTTGGACGCGATTGCACAGGGGTAGCGAAAGGAGACGGTAACGATAAGCGAGCGCGCTTGCGATGGTACGATGATGGAGCGTGAGAGGAGTTTGAGACGCGCTGACCTATTGGTGTTTTAGCGGGGCCAATTGAGCGGTCCAAGACAGAATCAAAAAATGATTGACACTTACTGCGACTTTCGGTGGGAAGAAGAAAGGTTGTGTGCTGTCCTTCCTTTTTTTGTTCCGGGGGCGTCAGGTCTAGGTTATCCTCTGCTTTGCGCTTGCCTCTGCTCTTATCGCTGAGATGCCTAGACTCAGGCGTGGGGGTGGAAGGCTCTGCCTGTATAGAAGAGGACATGGGGGAGTTGGGGAAAACACGGCCAGATCGTGATGGTGTGCGAACAAGCGCTTGTGGCGCATCAGCCTCGGACGTCGGTACAGGGTCGCCTAGTCCTAAAGAAGTATGAGCGGCGCCACTAGCACGGTTGATGGTCCGAATGGCGGACGAGCTGCGCTTCACATCGGCCATCGTGAATCGTGCTGGCGCGCTGTCTCTGCGGTTTCCGAGGTCAAACTGAAGAGAGCGTGTTCGTGGGAGAGGGTTATCCGGGACGTCTGAAAGAGATTCGTAAGTTGGATGACAGGTGAACGAATCAATGATGGGACGCACCTGCAGTAAGCGTCACCGGAGGAGGAGGAGGAGGAGAAGATGGTCGCGATGGGAAAGGAAAAGGTAAAAATGATGGAGACAAGATACCACGATCCGACTTGCGACTGGGGTCCGTGTTTCGGGCGCGTGTTGACGTGTTACGTCTTACCGACGACCCCGGAACACCGGAAAAAGAGAGTCGGAGGATTTCCCGCGAGACTTCTGCGGGCCACGCCTGATTCGCGTGCGAGGTCACACCGACGGTGGCTTGATGTGAGCTCCAGTCTGCGCTCGTCCGTCGCTCGACGCCAGAGACGGTCTGCGCACGTTGACGTCGATCGCGGGTTCGGGCGTCGGGCGTCACCGCACTAAAAGCCTGGGTCGCCTGATGTCGGACCGAGCGACCGAGGCGGAGAGACAACGAGGGGAACAACTCGTCCTTGCGAGGGGTGCGCGGGAGCGTGTTTGAGCGATCGCGAAACATGAACGCAGACTTTGTACGCGACGAACGCGACTGTGGGTGGAAGGGGGATGGAAGGGGAGGTTGAAGGTTATGAGGGGGAGTTGGAAAGCCAAATGTATGCGGTGAAGCCAGGGCTTGAGGAGAGGCAGTGTGGGATGTTCGCTGTGGCGTTTGCGGATACGGTTTGGATGACATCGAGTTCGTCGGTGATGGCTGAGCGGATCCCATGCTCGGACTTGATGCCATGTCGTGACCACTGGAGGGATTCAGCGTGAACGCAGACAGGACGCTGTCCGCACTGAGGTGCTTGGAATGTGGATCAGGCGGAGGAGAGAAACCAGGAACTGCAGGGACTCTGCGGTCGCGTTTTCTTCCAAACGTCGACCATTCACCACCTGAAGCAATTTTGGAGACGCGGCCGATGATGGATCGTGGTGAGATGTCCTGAGGTTCGGACGTTGGATCTGGTGGACGCGCACTCGCAGAGGGCAATCGAGTGCTCGGAGGGAGACTGAGAGGCACCGGGACATCCTGGACATGCGAATCAAGCAGTGCGCTTGGGTCCTGGAGAATCCTACGGCCAATCTGGAGCTCTGGAACGGGCTCTGGCTCGACGTCCTGAGACGGTGGAGACTTGGAACGACGGAGACGCGAGAGAACGTCCCAGCGCATGGCGAGCAATCAGCACTGCGGGCGTACTTGAGCGTGCTCAACTCGACCTCTCAAAGGGGGGTCGCAAACAGCCGCACTTTACCTCCTCCTGCTCAACACGTTCCACACCACACCATGGACCGTCTCGACTCCTTCGCAAGCACCATCTCGAACATGACCATATACGACATCAAGTCCATGTACAATCAGGTATATCAACCGTATCCCGTCCTCTCTCGGTTCTCACCGCTTGCAGGCAAAGAATGCCGTTCTCAACATTAGCGAGATGGAAGCCAAAGTCAGGGAAGCCACCAACGACGAGCCATGGTACGCTCGTCTGTCTCTTCTGCATCTCTCGTCTTTACACCCGCTCCTCCAGGGGAGCAAGTTCCACTCTGATGCTGGAGATCGCCCAAGGGTCAGTACTCTTCTCCCTGCTCCTCGTATGCTTGCTCATTCGAAACCAAGGACATTCAATTTGTGAGTCCACTGCACCGCGCAAACCACAGACATCCTTATCTGCTCGCAGTCAAACCTTTAACGAGATCATGCCTTGCATTTACGCACGATTCATGGAAAAGGAAGCACGGCAATGGCGTCAAATTTACAAGGTATATCGTCTCGTTATCGCCGTTCGCGATCCTTCATCAACTGCATCCCAGGCTTTGCAACTACTCGAGTATCTCATCAAGCATGGCAGCGAGCGAGTCGTCGACGACGCGCGTTCTCACATTTCTACACTGAAAATGCTTAGGAACTTCCACTACATAGATGACAAGGGTAAAGACGAGGGTCAAAATGGTATGCATTTCCTTTACGTCTCCGCCTTGTCTCTCATCCCCTGGCCAGTGCGCAATCGTGCTCGTGAATTGGTCGAGCTTCTATCTGACGTGGAAAATATTCGTACGGAGAGACGCAAAGCAAAGGTTAATCGTGGAAAATACACCGGTACCGGTAACGACCCAATGAGCTTCTCCTCTGGCGGCAGTCGCTACGGTGGCTTTGGGAGCGACAGTCTAGGCAGTGGCAGCGGATACTACGGCGATAGACTGAGTGGAAGAGATGGTAAACCCAGGTTCTTTTCCCATTTCGATCTCCTCTGATCCGTATCACCAGATTATTATTCTGGTGGAAGTTCAGGAGGCTTTAGAGACAATAATACTGGTCGGCGAGAGTTCGAAGAGTACACTGCAGGGGATGATGAGACCGTCGTTCGGCGATCTAACTCTGTCACGCGGAGTAACGTCACTTCCCGTTCTATGGCAACTGGATCCTCTTTACGCAAACAGACGGCTTCTGCTCCGGCTGTTGCTCCACAACCAAAGGAACCCGAGGTGGATCTCCTTGGGGGTTTTGATGATGCGGCTACCGGTACCGCACTCACCGCGACCACCAGCTCCAACAAGGCATTGCCTTCCTTGACCGGATTCGATGGTAAGGCGTTTACCTTGCTCTGTTTCCAAACACGCTGACATGGCGAAAGACGACGAGTTCGCAGACTTTCAGGCCGCACCTACCCCATCCTCTCCCGCTTCTCCGCCCGCCTCTCGCCCGACTCTGATGGAGATGCTCAATAGCTCACCCCCCTCGGCCCGCTCGCCAGCGTCCTCGACGTTGGCGTCTCAAGCCCAGAGAACAACCTCCCCCACCATTCTCAACGCCCGGGTCAACCCGCTCTCCGCCACCACCAACAACAATAGCACCAACACCAACAGGCAATCGCTGTCGTTTACAACCGTTCCAGCACAGATCAACAACAACAACACCACGGCTTGGGCGTCGTCGCCCATTCGATCCGCGTCGACGCCGAGCTCGGCTATCCCGACCAAGACGTCTGCCTCTGGGACTGGGACTGGGTCCAAAGGTCTAGCTGGATTTGAGGACTTGTGGTCCATGTCCCTCGGTAGCCCGTCGTCGGGCACGACTGCCAAGGCCGCGGGGACCGCCGGAAAGTCGATCAAGGATCTCGAAAAGGAGAGGGCCCAAGCGGGCATCTGGGCGTCCTCTCAAAAACCGGGGGGCGGCGCTGCACCCACCGCGGGGATGGCTGCATGGGGAAATGCCAGCCCTGGAAAGGGTGGCGACGATCTGTTGCTCTAAGTTTTATATCATAGTTATTCCCACAGTCTAGAGATTGTCCACCGTTTTGAAAGGAATCGCATTGTGCCGAGCGAGGGAGAAAAAACGGGAATGTGTGAGCAAATTAAAAGAGGTACAGATACAATCATCGTTCAGTTCAAGAACACGGGGCAATGGAGCAGGGGGTTAATAAAGAAAATATGTAGGGCGGAGCTACCAAAAAAAAACAGATCGCCGCAGAACGAAGACGATGATTGAGAGGGGGAAAAAAAACAAGTACTGGTACAACTCAAATGCCCGCCATCTGCATTCTGGGTTGACCCGTAGTTTGATTCGATATCTGTGACCCTATCGTGCCCGGGACTTGTTGCCCCTGTGCACCCTGAGTGGCCTGGTTCAGCACCAGGCCTGGACCCATGACGAACGCGGGCACGGTCTTTTCCTCTAAATCAGCATATCGAACCGTCATCTCTTTTCGCTCCTTTGTCCATGACTCGGGGTCCCACCACGTATAGGTACCCGCTTCACCGCCGGGGATTTTCGTCGAGGGTGCGCTGCCACTTTCCTTGGTTATCCAAATCCGGAGATCCTTGTGGTACCGCCAGTTCCGATTCCATCTGTTCCGAGTCGGGGTTTAACGGCGAACAGAAGGGGAGCCAAGTTCCAACTCACAGTTCTTGTGCCGCTATTTCTTGCAATGCATCCCTCGGACTCGAGTAAAACATGTAAAATAAAGTTTCGTCGCTGAAAGCGCCTGCTTTACTCGGTCCAGGTGGGGGAGGCTGCACGTTATAACAGGAAGGCAGATGAAAGTCGGGTTCAACGCTGCGAGCAGCAGATTGATCGGCCCAAGGGGTTATGAAGGTCGAGTACAGGTTCCTTCGCATGACATGGTTGACAAATCCGGATTACTCTATAGAACCCAGGACTCACCCCTCATAACCCATGTCGAGGCCTACTGCACCCAAGTCTGTGCCCACGCTACTCAAACCACCGTCCGCATCGACGCTCGCATTCTTTATCATGGCCAGCAACCCCAAGAGCCCCCAACGGTCAGCAGCGGACATGAGGACTTGCTGAGCGGGTGTTTGTGGGTGGTGGTGGGGTTGATTTTGTGCTTGTGCAAGGGAAGTATGGAGCTGTGCGTGTGGATGGGGTGGTTGTAGGGGATGGTTCCCGTTGGACGCATATGGGCTGACGCCAGGTGGTGGTACGCCTGGTGGAGGATGTGACTGATTATTGCTCGAGTGTACTTGAGAGGAGGGTTGTGCTGGGTTTGGCAGCTGACCGAGCGGTTGCGACTGCGATTGTGATTGAGTGGCAGGTGTCGAGCCGTTCGGTTGCGAGGGTGGCAGATTCGTGTTTGGGGCATTCCAAGCCGCGTGAGACACCTGATTGAGTTTCAAGGCATAGTTTTGCTGCGAGATTGTGAATATATTTGCGAGAAAGGGATGGGATGGACTTACGCGTTGCTTCTCCGCGTCACTCTGATTTTGGAAACCAGGATGAATACCACGCAAGTTGAGCATTCCGGGTGTGCCTGATTGCTGTGTTCCAGCGAGCGCAGAAGAGAGATTGTTCGCGTTCGGCTGCTGGGTGCCGTTTAATGAGCCTAGTCGATGATCGTTGAAGCCGTTGAGACCCGGGGGATGGGCTGGGGAGTGATTCTCGGACGGTTGCGACTGATTCGGTTGGCTCTGCGACGGTAGTGCCTGTTGACCACCCAAGGCAGGAAAGTCCTCCGGGCCAAAATCCCGTTGTTGCGCGCTTGTTGGAGTGGTTGTCGAGCCGCCCTGACCTGCCTGGATTGCGTAGCTGGTCGCGCTCGACGGAGGGGGGTTGTTGGCAGACGAGGGGAGTGGTGCGGGTAGGGACGATGGTGGATTTGTGCTGGACGTGGGATTCGACTGAGCGAGAGAGCCGAGAGCGGGAAAGTCGTTTGGATCGAAGCCGACTTCGCTGGCAGAGGACACGGATGGCGCGGTGTTGGGGGTGGCGGTGGGTGGATTCGGGCTCATGTGGGGTGCGGCATTGAAAGGGAAAGTCTGCTGTCGCTGCAGGAACGGTGACTGTGGTACAGCAGGAGTGCGCTGTGGGATTGTTGGTGCGGGGAAGGTCCGTTGGCCGGGGAGGGGATACTGCGAGGATGGATAGGGCGATCTGAACTGGGAGGAGAGCGCGGCGGGTGGTCCCAGACTCGGTGGGCGCTGTGGTGGCTGTCCTGTGAGAGACTCGGTGAGCGCACAGACCCGAACGAGAGCAGACCGACCTGGTCGATTCATTGTTTTTGTTATTCTTCTGCCTTTCTTTTCTCTTTTTTTTCTCTCCCTCTCTCTCGTGTTGTCGTCTGTTTACAGAGTCAAAGTCTTCTAACCCTAACCTTACAAATGCAAGTCGTCGCACCCCGCGCCGCGCTCCTCGCCAACTACGAGGTCCTCGCCCTCCTCCGCGAGCTCGACGCAGACCACATCGCCCGCACAAAAAACGACGCCGCCACACTCGACGACGTTGCACAGAACCTCCGCACCGTCGAGCTCGAAGTGCGCCCTTTGCTCATCCCCGTCTCGTGTCTCACCCCACCCAGGCGATCCAGTACCTCTCCGCAGACTATCACCCCACATCGCACCAGTCCGAGCATGCTATAGCCCAGCTGGTCCGCGACCTCGCTCCCTTTTCCCTCACAAAGGCCGAGAAACTCCAGGTCGTAAACCTTGCTCCGACAGAGCCCGTCGAACTCTACGTCGTATGTCTCCTTTCCCTCGTTCTTCTGGTCGTCCCTCACCGAATAGATTGTCGAGGAACTTGAAGACCGTCTCGGTGGTCGCATGGATGACATCCTTGGCGTCGTCTCGCAGTCCTTGTCTGCCACTGCTCCGAATGCGTCCGCGACAAACGAACTGACCGTATTCCGAACAATCGACGAGTACGAGGTGCTACGAGATTGGGAACACGATGACGTGGATGCCGAATTTGATGACTTGGGGGACGGCATCGGGGTTGAAGGCGATCTCGATATGGAAGACGACGATTGACCTGTCCCCTGCTAGCCATGGACCGTAGTCACTTGAATCGTGGACAAACCAGAAAATGTATAACTGTTGTATTCAATCTCTTTGACTGGTTGTATGCATGAACCACTGCCATGGGCGTTCTCGACGCGAATTCTTCCCAAAACGTCATGCGGTGCAGTCCGCAGGCATCGATGATCTTCACGTGTCATGGTATCGGTAAGCGTCCTAACACGGATAATTGCATTGACCTGTGCTGATGAGCTATTCGTATATTTCAAGAGTCAACACTAGTAATACTAATCCGGCCTAGGCCTCAGGATCAATTTTATACTTTTATGTAGGAAGGTTCTGTCGATATGATTATCGCCTGTAAGCAACATGCCCTATTTTGATTCCGGGCGACCTTATCTTTCGTGACGGGGACCCGCATAAACAGGCTCTGGCTGATCGTCGTAACTCGAACGCTGGCCCGGGCTCAACCGGTGCGAGTCAATCTTTTATAACCACGGTTCGACTCGGACCGCTCGAATCATCGCAACCGCGATTATAAAACCTTCGTCACTAAAGGTCCCCTTAGAAGGTCCCGACCGCTTTGAATTCTCAACTTGAACACCCCAAGGGTTCCGCGACACGACACATCCACTGGAATTCAACGGACTGTAATGCCTTTTTGATAACCTCGCCTACGGCTCTCACACTGGGAGTTTTATGATGTCACGTCGTCGCTGTATCTTCTGGGCGCTGAACGCGCGGTGGTATGTTGCAGTGACTTCCTCGCTGAAGAGAACCATCAACAGCAATTTCTTGATGAAAAACTCTATCAGGAGTATGACAACTTGAATTCGACGAAAGGGAGAGGAGAGGAGGAAATGATACGGACCGTATATGCTACGAGTCTGTTCACGAAAGCGTCAGGAATTAAGAGGGCGAGCGTCCGGCTTGAGCAGCGAGTGTAAGCGAGGATGAAGCCAGTAAAACGGAAGAGATAAAACTTACGACGATGGCATAGCGACTTTTTCGGACAATGCCGTGTTGCACGAGATCTGTTGGAAGGGGGGTGAGGAAGAAAAGGGAAGGTATGTACGGGTGTCAGTTTGTATGCAAGTTGTGACCTTGCTTGCACCGATTGGTTGGGCGACTTGATGTCAAATGATTGCAGCCGTACCTATTTTCAAGTTGAGGTAAGGATACAAGATCTGGTGTTGGAAAAGGGCACACACAAGTTTGCCGACGAGAAAAGTCCCTGTTCCCGCCTCGTCCGAGCCCAGAAAATCTGAGACAAAGGGTATGATGATGACGGCGTTAGCATTGATTAATTGTAGCCGTGTCGGGTTACTACTTTCATTGGTTACATAAGTGATAGATAGATCAAGTATCAACAAACCTTGCAAGTTGCCGCAATGGAGTCCTTGCCTCTGTTAACTACAGGCGCACACGCAACTCATTGTAACCGATGTCTGCTTGGATTGCCAAGCTCTCAGGTCGACACCGATCCATTCAAGTGTGACTTTCGTTGGCGATCTTTGGGACAATCTATAATAATCATGTTTTTATGCGATAGACTGGCCTTGGCTTTCTATTGTCTAGGGTCGTTGGACTTGACAGGCCAGCTTTCAAACGAGAGTAGGAATGCATCCTATAATGAAGGTTGGCGACAGTGGATATGGGAACAGCAGATCCGTGAGTACTAGCAGCTCTATCACAATATGGTCCTTAAGAAATTGACAACATCGGCCGCCGATCTCGTAGAGGGACCGCGTGGTACTGGTTTCCGGCCAGGAAATTATATGACAGCGAATGCAGAACCACTAGTCCGTGTTTTAGTTACTCTTGCCGAGTATCCCCTGACAAGCTAACCTGCGCCAGACTAATTCGTATTCCGAGGGCTCTGAAAACCCTCCCCACGTCATCTTGACCTACACCGCACTTCTGTCACTCGCGATACTTCGCGACGATTTCTCTCAGTTAGATCGTCCAGGGATCATCAAATTCTTGCAAGCTTGCCAGAATGATGATGGGAGGTGAGCATCTGGAACTTCCGTCTGTACTCCGGTGACCGAGGGTGTTACGTTCCAGCTTCTCCTCTGAGCCTTACGGGGGAGATGCCGACGTGCGAACCACCTATTGCGCTTTTGCGATCAGCAGCATGCTGAACGATTGGTCGGGTGTACGGATCGAGTCTGCATTGAAGTTCTTCGCGGCATGTAGAGTAGGTGGTCTTCCTCCAATGGTGACGTACTTTTAACGGATGATTGCTCCAGTCCTATGAAGGCGGGTACGGCCAGGTGCCCTTCGCCGAGGTTGCGGGTATGTTACCTTGCAAATCTTACGCTTGGTTCCAATGATCTTTGTAGGGGGTCCTACATATTGCGTACTGGCATCGATCTTCCTTGCCGGTAAAGGCTCCTACATCACAGATGGCGAAAGGAAACAGACCATACGATGGTTGATTCAAAATCAAGTATCGTCCGGTGGCTACTGCGGGCGAACGAACAAAGAAGCAGATGCTTGTTATTCGTTTTGGTGTGGTGCTTCGCTATCGGTAGGTTTCAATGTCTCTCTCGTCGCCTTTTTTGGTTCCCTGAAATCTTGTTAGATTCTTGGAGCACAAGAGGTTGTGTGTGAAGGGTCGCTCTCCCAATTTTTAGCATCTTGCCAATTCAAATTTGGAGGAATTTCCAAGGCGCCAAAGGAGCGTCCTGGTCAGAAGCTTCCGTAACATTTGTTTGAAGTACCGCTGATGTTTTTCAAGATCCATATCATACCTACCTGTCACTGGCAGCGATTGCTATGTATCCTCCATCGAATGGCGCAGCCTCGGAGAGTAGCTGGAAGCTCCAGCCACTGGATCCATTATTAAATGCGAATGAGCTGACTTCCAGGTGGGCTAGAAAGTATATTCCGAGCAGATCTTGATTCTCGTATCTCTACTACATATTACTACTACGCGGTTTGAACTTCGAATTTGAACTTTTAAATTTACCACCTTGTGTAACTCAAATTTAACGTTATTTCAAGATCTCTGGTAGTATATCGGATAGTACACCCGCCTGTCACGCGGGAGAGCGGGGTTCGACTCCCCGCCAGAGAGTTTTTAGTTCAACCATCACAACTGCAATCTACACCTCCGACTACCCTTCCAACTTTTTAACGCTCCGTCCATGACACTCAGCATTCTCGAAGAGAGCTCTGCCTGGGCAACTTCCAGAGCACAACCGGGTGACATAGTCAAAGATGCGATTCGGAAAGAGCAAGTACTCAAGTACGCTCCTTGGATGCCTCCCCCTCACGCATGCCGCGCGCAAGGTGCGCTCTGACACCGTTCTGTAGAGACATCACCGCCGCACAGAACGATCTCAAAGGTGGGTCAAACCCTCAGTGGATCGCCCGTCACACAATACAGACGCGTCCGATCGCCCGCTAGCTCTCGTCACGCGCGTGCACAGCGTCCAAGCCGACGTCGAAAAACTCACGTCCGAGAACGCGACGCTGCAAACGTACATCGACAATTTGACCCTGCAGATGGCGAAGAGAAAGTGATGATGTTCGGCCATGCACGTTTTGACGTGGATGCTGCTTCTCTCCATCGTAAGTGCTCGCGCTATGGAGCTGAGTTCGACTGATGTGCCAAAGTGCTCGGCGGTGTCGGGAGGGACCTGCCACGTACGGGTTTGCTTTTGCATGCCAGCATGGAAAAAAAGTTTTTTTTTTGGGGGGGGGGGGGCAGAGCTGCCTTGAGAGCGTTCTATCCGTCGCTGACGCTGGCTCTGCCGTGTACATAGTGTATAGCATCAAACGGGGATGCTTGGTCGCGCGACCGCGATGGTGATGGTTACCCCGACAATGTCATGAATGGATGCAACGTTGACTCTTCGAGCGTCGGGTGTCTTTCTGCATTCAACACAATTCAAGCACAGACAGATCGAGGCACCCCCCCCTGCCTCGGAAATTCATTCTCGGCAGACACGCTGATCGATGCTTGAAAGACGCTGGGGTATCTAGTCCTTTTTTTCACCTCGAATCCGTCGCTCGATGGATGGATCTCTTGCAACTCCTTCTCGGTGCTCGAACGAAACATCACTTTTGCGTTCTAGATCATTCCTCAAGATTGGGAACATACAGTCAATTGAATGGACCGAGTTTTATAAAAAGATCTAGCAAGAGAAATGACGTGCGGACCCCAAACGAGCTGATCCTACCGCAAAACTGTGTTGAGATCATCTTTTTATTGGCAATTTCCAGTCAAGGCACCGAGCATGACAAGCGGAATCCAGCTTGTCGAAACCAAAACACCAGGTGCACATCATGAAGGCAAGTATTGGCGTTCCGTTATTAGTACATCAAGTTCCGCCTTTTTCGGGGGGAAGGAAAGTCAGAAAATGTAACTGTCCATGTCTTCCGGAGGGTCATTGCTACCCATACATTAATGGACTCGTTAAATCATCGTCAAGTGGTCATCAGATGGCGAATCTCAAAAGTGCATCAAATTTGCCTCCGTCTTGAAAATTGCGACGTGATCAAACGATTTGGATCAACACGCTTTGGGATATGTTCCAAGCATTCTATGAAGTCATGAGATTCAAAGACAAACAAGTGCGACATCGAGGTCAATCAATCAACTCCATCAAAGCAAGGTGTGGGACGTCAAGAAAAGAAAAATCAAGTTTTCCATCATTTACAAGACGCGCCAACTCATCCTCCACAATCGTCCAGTCATCCAGACTTTGATGGTAGGCGGTGTGATCGGGAGGTATAGCGGCTGGTGTACGAAATAAGAATGGGATGGCGGAAAGCTCTGAAAGCGTGGTTGAAGAAAACTCGAGAAGTGGAGGGTCGGACAAAGTCGCTCGTGCGTCGGACATGGTGTTAAAGCCGGGTTGCATCATGTCTGGGTGCCTGTGTATCAGAGTGGCGCATATATGCAGGTTCGTTCAGAGGGACCTTGGGCTGACTCGGATGTGCACAGTATGCATGTGAAACCGGACCACTGTCCCTCGCCTTGGTTGCAGATGGGGAAGGATATATCGTCGATCAACGGGGTATCCACGTCACAGCAGTTTTCTACCGCATACAGACTAGTGGAAGGAAGTCAACTGTGAATGAGAAGATGAGGGCGTCAAACCTCAGCTTCGGTCGGGGGAAGAGGTGTTCAGTGACCTCCATATATGCGGGAGTTTCAGGTCTTTTCGAATCCATGAACATGTCTTCATCGAAGGCGGTGTCAGAAGAGGCCTCTAGGTCGTTCGAGTGGTCAACGTCAGGGAGATAGGCAAGCGTGTCATCGGAGGGCAAGTCAGGAATAGCGTCGAGTTCAGGTTCGACAGGCTCTTGTTTCGGCGCGATTGGGGGGTCAAAAGAAAGGTCATATGAACTGTCCGCTAACGGTTGCCCCACTTTTTTCGCGCATGCCCTTCTGCGTAAGAACCAGCCGCCGACTAGACGAGGGTTTGCATTGCGTGAGATTGCCCATGATCGCCTAGATTTGGCCGAGGGGACGCGTGGGTCAGCTTTCCAGATTGACCAGAGTTCTTCGAGGACGGAAGGTTCGAGATGCTCTCTTGCCAATCGCTTAGGACGTGCATCGTTGTTCGTTGAGCTTTGCACAGTCGCGGAAGCGGCCGCCTTTTTGCGGGACATCGAGCTGTCGAGAGTCGTGACGCGTCTCGTCGGACGAGATGGTACAGGGTCAGGTGACCTTGTCCAGATTGGCAGATCCATTGGTTTAACTGATGATGAATCTCAATATTTGTCTGCGGCCAAACACCACGCACTCATCGTCTCGACATCGCAACCTAGTTCAAGCCCAAGTCATCAACAGTATGAAATCCGCCGGTATTTCACCTTCCATATACCCTGGAATCATCCGAATCTCAGTCTCCTATGTGTATATCCTGATCGCAGAAAATTCAAAGTACGCGTTGTAGAAGCTACCCGGGTTCGTGTCGACAAAATCTGCAGGGAAGAGGTGAACACCTGTAGAACCAAGTAGCGTACCCATACCGACTTTGGCACGTATCAGGGCAACCAGAGTTTGGGTATACAGCACCAGCCCAATCACCGCCTGACAAGAGATCTAGTATCAGTAACAATTATTCATGTAGTCGAGGATACTGTCGCACAAAATGTGAGGTCGATGACAATGTTGTGGGGGCCAAAATGTTGAAAATCACATGTCTCGTTCGACCAAACAGCAGCAGGCTGACCCTGCGCAAACCTTGTGAGGAATGCTGATACGACATTGATCTTTCGGTTTTCAACGTACCCACAATCCTGGTTGAACAGAGTCATACGATGACCCAAATTCAACCTGGGCCGGAACAGCATCACTATTCCGAGGCCAAAACCATATTTCAATATCCTCTTTTGTACGCTTGAGAGCATACCTGTGAAGGACTGAGCATCCTGATGGTCAAGTAAAATATAATCATACCATCCACCGTCGTTGGCGTTGAATAAAGGCCCAAAGCTCTGCGGATCAGAAAATTCGACACCACAGCCATCGTTTCCTGTCTCGTATGCCGCGCAGTTCGTGCCAACGGAACGACTACGAAATCGTGAGGAACAGGGAGGAGGTAAGTGAACATCGTTGGTACAAACCCAGACATATTACGCGTGGACGGCACATGGCAGTCTGCCGGGAGAGTCAGTCAGCCAAGGAGTGTAAAAACTGCATTTCCCACTGGGTCCGGTGTGCATGGAGGCAATGTTTGGCGTCATATTGTTCACCCCTTCAAGGATATCGATTTCGCCCTATGATATACGACAGCTCGATCCACGAACGAGGCATGCAAGATTGACCAACTTACCTGATTCGGCCAATCAGCTCCCACCTATGGATGGAGATTAAAATTTGAACATTCGCTCAAAACGCAAGGGTCTCACAGTCCAGACGGCTGGCCATGTCCTAGATGTGATCTGTTAGATGAAAAACAAAACATGACATGACATAGTAGCTCACCCGCATCCTTCTGGTAGATGGTGCATGTCGAAGCTATAGAGATATGAACGTGAATATCCGAAGAAAAACTCGTGTGACATACACTGCGACATGCGTGTCGAACTGCCTGCGGGAAACAATGCGGGTTGACCTTCTTCCAGGATCAGACGGCATGAGATAGGTCGTGTAGTCGGCGCGCAAGATGAAAATGCTATCGGTGGCGTAGCTGAGGTTGTGCACCTGAGCGGTCTGCTGATCGACATAGGTACTGAGGGCAGAGAGAAGCGGAGATGAAGAGGGATGATAAGGGAGATGCGTACACTCGGCCGTGGGTTGGGTCCTGGGCAGTGTAGAAAGTAAACTCGTCATAAAAGGCGGGGCCGACGATGTCTATTAGCTTGGAGTAAGTCTGACCTGCTACACCGTGGCAAACGGAGAGCAGGACGAGGGCGATGCAGAGGACGAAAGAGATCATGGTACGGACCTGGAGCACTGGGAGGGGTACATCATGATAGTAGTGACGGTCAGCCGCAGAGATGGGAGTTGTTAAGTAAGCGAAGAGGAGACAACTTATACTTGTACTATTGACTTCACAGATGCCACGTACCACAAGATGAACGTCGTGTTGCCAGTTCACCTCCTAGCCCTCTTTCGTCGCATCATCACAACCATCAACTCATCTCAGTCTGCCTGGTCATGGCTCATATCTGCCTACTCCTTCTCAATACACTCTAGCCAAGGCCAACCACAGACTCCTCTAGATCCACCCCCTCAAAGAAATACCGAATGTCAAGACACTATTCATCGCTTAATGAACAATCCTGCACTCTTTGACCCCACTCGAGCCCCTCGCTATCCTATCGTCCTCTGCCATGGTATGTATCATTTAGATCCCGAGCCCATTTGTTTGACATCGCCCCAGGTTTGTACGGATTCGACGTGAGGGGTCCCGCAGCGTTCCCTAGCCTGCGCCTACATTATTGGTCTTCAGTGTTATCTATTCTCAAGGACAAGCTCGGCGCCGAAGTCATCGTCACAGGTGTACCTCCGTAAGACACACAACTCTCCCTCGCTGTGTGTTGACTGATCTCTCGATCATCTCCAAAGGACCGGTTCTATTGCGTCGCGGGCAGAAAATCTCGATCGCATCCTTCAACATAAAGCGCGTGGTAGAGGTATCAATCTCATGGCCCATTCCATGGGTGGACTTGATTGTCGTCATTTGATCACCCACGTTCGTCCAAGCGAATATGTTCCTCTGTCGTTGACTTCCATAAGTACGCCCCACCGCGGAAGTCCTTTTATGGATTGGTGTGCAGTAAGCCTTATTTCACTCATCTTAGCGAGAAATCACACAGACCAAATCAACACGACCAGCAACATCTCGGTCTGGGACGTCTACAATCTGAACTCACGCATCAACGCGGAAACGAATTGGAACCGACACCATCACTACGGTCGAACGAGAAACGCGAAACTGCCTTCCGTTTATCGCTATCTACCTTCCCTTCCTCGTTTACCACTCTCCTCCTTTCGTTCATCGACTCACCTGCATACGCCAACCTGACGACCTCCTACCTGAACGATGTATTCAACCCATCGACGCCCAACGATCCTCGCGTCAAGTATTTCAGTGTTGCGTCGCGCATCGACGAGATGAACATCTGGCATCCGCTCTGGTTCCCGAAATTGGTCCTCGACGACGCCGAGAGGAAAGCCAGGGGACGACCCAAAGCGGCAGGTGCAAATACATCCCACACTCCGACTCCGTGGGAACGGGAGAACGAGTGTGGAAACGATGGGCTGGTGACCGTCCAAAGCGCTCAATGGGGTGAATTTCTCGGTGTTCTGAATGGTTGTGACCACTGGGAAATAAGGGGCGCGCGAGGGATGGATCTTAACGTGGAGTTGTCGTCGGGAATAGGCGACATCACAAATCGCGTCGCCGGAGAGGGTTGGACGCTAGGGGATTGGTCCAAGTTCATCGGTGCGTGGAAGAAACAAGAGAGGGGCAGGCTCGAGCTCGCACAGGCTGGTATTGTTTCGTCAGAAAGCGGGGAAACGGAACGAATCACACAGGACGGCCGCAACGATCCCGTTGTCAAAGCGTCGACGGACAAGCTCTCCGCTGTGTTTGACTGGATCGTGGATCATGATTATGTTCCCACATCAGGAAATTCTTCGCCCTCGACCTCGAAAGAACGGCCTCCATCCAACAAAGTAGTCAGGAACGACCTAGCAACCAAGTTGGACCTGGAGCGGTTCTACATCGCTTTGACCCGTAAACTCTACGATGAGGGTCTGTAGTTGCCTTGCAGAGAATCATAGATTATCCAACTTCATTTGTGAATAAACCGATTGATTCTATGTGTGAGTACTTGGGTGATCAAGGTATGTACATATGTCATTATTGCCTCAGTGAGACTGCGTTTCAGTAGCCGAACTCGCACCCGAACGAAAGGCTAAACGGTGTTGAGCAACTTGAAGTTCTAATTGAAGCAGTTGTCCGCATCGATGGAAGATTCGGCATCAGGGAAAACCTTGGGAGGAGCGGAAAATGTAAGGTTGAATCTGTCTACGGCTACGTGTACCTGAACATCAGGTCTTAGAATATCCTCGTTGGACCTGTTCCCTCCGAAGGTCAAACCAATCGATGGATTATAAAAACTCAGTCTAACTTGGTGTTATCATGATCAGTTTATAACCGGTCGGCATCCGTATGTGAATCGAAGAATGGTCAAAATGTCAGATCCTGGTACTGAGCCCTGGCGCAAGGCTGGGCGGAACCAAGATGTAACTTCGAGTTTTCTAGTCGATGTAATCTATCGGTGTGTATTGCCTGGTGTGAGATTGACACCAGACAGCTTAAGAAATTTAGTCAGTTGTCCGAGTCTCCACAGTGTCTCCCAGTCTCAAACATCTTCCTTTCTCAGTGCTCCGTTTTTTTTTGGAGGGGCACAACCGCAAAGGGCAGTCGGACCCCGCAATGCACGGCACAGGTGCTCCGGTTTGTCACCTGCCTAAGTCAGGCTCGCAAATGAATCTGTGCTAGCCAGAGTGTGTCGCTCGACCTTTCCAAATGACATTGAATGTATGATGCAGAAAGCTCATCCAATTCAATGGATGTTATCTTGGTATCAACTCATCGGCAATGAGGTTGCCTTTACCTGCGAGAGCGTTCAAATTCGATCAACTGGCCAATGATGGTTCCCATGAACATCACAGACGCCCGGACCCGGGCCATTGCTCTCCTCTACTAGGACATTCAGCACCCAAGCTGGCCATGTATTCCTCCAGCCTTCCTCGCAGTTATCGGCGGCGGTGAGTTGTTCTACTCAGCATCAAATCATCAAATCATTGACAAAGGCCTCATGATCGCACCCTACTACTAGTTGCTTCTTGTCACACATGATATATGACACCCGAGGCCGGGCTGGATTTTTTTAACTTGAAGTGCCCTTACGCTGTTAAGATCTCCGCTACTCCATACATACAACCGGTTGACCTCTCGCAGTAAGCTGTTAATGTCCCTTCAGAATTGATTTTGACAAACATGGAAGAGTCGAGAGTCTGCCCGTTGTTGACGATGATTGTCGTGACAAACTCCCGGCCTGCAGTTCCTTTCAAGTTGATAGACATCTTCATCTATCAGACCTTCAAAGCTTCAGGTTCCGTCCTTCTTTGACAGTACGCATTCCACAAATTGGATAAATTAAGTTGCGCACAAACCAGCTAGTAGATGGGTCACCGTTTTTATTTTTCGTCTCTTCGTCTCTCCCATATTGCATTCCCTTGCTCAACTTATTCCACAGATGTTTGGTGCCGTGGCCACACATTGTCGCCGCTGCCTATGCACCGAATATATTTATGCAGGGGTCGACACAAAGGGTTTTGGCCACTGCGCGTGTTATCATTCTGAAGGTGAACACACTGGCCCCAATGTCCTGGCGCCTCCTCAACGTCAACGTCGGGATAACCTTCCACTTACTAGTATATCAGTGAGTAAGCTATCCGTACAAGATGCACTGGTTCTCAATCATCTTAGATTGATCTTGAGCGCACTGTTCATTCAATCTGTGTTCTTTATTCTGAACGTCGCAGAACCCAGGTTCCCCAGCAGGATTTCCCTAACACTTTTCATGACTCTCAGCCCTCTGGCCGTGAACAAACGCCATGTGCCCAATCCAGCTCAGCCGTATCCACTCTTCGTTCCCAATCATCTGTCTCATCTGTCTTTTCTTCTGCCGATTCACATATTTTGTCATCGCAAAGCGATTCTAGTTCCCAATCTCCTCGCTCTCCTCGTGCAAAAACGTTGGTTTCGTTGCCCTCTCTCGCTAGTACTCCCCCACGGAAATACTCTCCCTTTGTTCCTTCGACGAGACCTGGACCTGCTCAATCATGGTCCACAACCGACCGCCGTCTTACCCGCGCTCCTGTCGCCCGCACTCGTGATGTAACAAACACGCCTTTTGGGCCGGTTCCAACATTTATGCATCGCCAACCTGTCAATACGCAACGGCGAGTGTCCCAGTCAAGAAGTACCTTGGCTACTGGCAGCACACCATCCACACGGGGAAACATCATTGTCCGGGTCCGCAAGTACCTTGTAATAATGCATCCAGAACCTGTGAGTTTGCATCTGGATGACACGATCAGGTATCTGAGACGACAAATAGGCCCATGGCACCATTAGCACTGACAGTGGTGACATCTTCAGCGTCATGAGAGCCCCTGTCCCCCAAAACATCGAAAGATTCATCCCGCACGTCGATAACTATCATTTGATGTTTTCATTCGAATGCACTGCCCGTGATATCGACGTCGCTACTCCAGCTGTGCACTCCGAACTTCAGCGCCACCTAACGCACCATGGTCTCGCATTTGCTACGTCACCTACTACTAGTCACTCAACCAGTGGTAGTCCCTCACAGACCAGTTCATCCATTCCGTGGAGCTTTTTGACGACTCTCAAAGGCCAACGAACATCTGCATTCGGAGCCAGATTGCTTCCAGCAAGAGCACGAGCAGATACCATCACTCACGGTGACTCGGCAAAGATTGCAATGCGGTTTCCCATCCCACCACCACCCTATCAAGATCACCGCGCTTGTGTTCATCCGTGAGTTGTCGTTTTTGAACCAGCGTAATGGAAGGCTTGCTCATTCAACACCAGTACCGACAGAAAACGCCGTCGTTGGTCCTCTCAATGGATCGGGGATGCACAATTGCCTGGCTCGCCATATGCGGAACGGCATTTTCGAAGCGAAGCTCGACGAGCCACGGGACGATGATATACGATGTGGGCCATCCTGCCCATGTCGACGTGGACGAGGTTTGTTGTTACTTTCGACTCGATTTTGTTTGCGCAGGTGCATGATAACTTGCAAAGCAAGGGATCAAATGTTTCCCGCCGCTGGCCCGGACGCACGCAACCTCGGATGTGACCATTCAATGTCCACTTTGACGCATCTGTGTTGTGTGTCTCGTCATCATTTTGACGCACGTTTTTGGACACTTTTCGCCCAACTATTGGTAGTTCCATGAGACATGTGTATTGGATCTTGATCCTACCGAAGCATTCAAGATCGAAATAATCTTGCAAATCGTAGACTCATAGGTCTAGTTATATGAGGGTGTACAGGATTATCTACAACAAGGTTTCAAGTTGTACAATACGTATGCAAGGCAGCGTAAACATCCATTTTAGTTGACGAGATCACGAGCAAAGTGGAAAAAGTCAACGCTCGAACCATTCACACCGTATTTATAGATCTGAAAGAAACAAAGCTCAGCCATTAGTGTACCGATACCGTCAAAGAACAAACTTACAAAGTGCGATGCAACCCAGCTGGAAAAGAGAGCGCGTTGGTAAGGCTCAGGAAGCCTCTCGAGCAAGGTGTCAAGGCCAATCTGATTAACCAATGTTTTCGGGATGGCTCTACGCATGACACCCTTCCTGCTAGGCAAATCCTCAAACAAGTCGGAACTTTCAAGCTCGGCTTGGAGATTGTTGAGCGAACTCGAAAGCTCATCGGATATCTGCGTTCGTGGCTTCGATCCTTGAAGACGAGCATGCTCGCGCCAGATACATTGGAATTCGGCGGCGGCATTCTCAGTGATCTTGGCTTGGATATCTTTGACATAGCTCTGGTAAAAGTCCGAAGGTTTTCCATCCTTGAAGATCATGAGATCAACATATTCTTCGGTGGATAGCGCAAGACCGGCAAGAACTTCGAGAGACGAGCTAGTCACACCACCTTGAATGAGGAAATTGATGATATATTCCAACCAGAGGAGAAAAAGGCTCACCCTTGTTGGCGCTAGAATCCTTGAACAAGATGACCCTGCGTTTCTCCAAATGGAGTCGCGCTTGTTGTGTTACGAACAAGTTTGCACCCTCGACAATGTATTTGAAGTGAGGTTTGCCTTCTGTGTCACACAATGCAGCAACGTTGGATATGTTGACAGCCTCAGGGCGACCACCACAGGGCACGAATAAATCCGCCTTGAACCTGAAGTGCGCCCCATTTCTGAAGTCTGTGCCATCTAAAATGACCTCACCGGCTGTTATGAACTTCCATTAGTAAAACTCGGGAGAGGAGTCCGGCCAACTACATACATGGCAGCTTGACATCGTGTTCCTCGACCTTGACCAGGTACCCGTCCTTACTCAACTTGGACCTGTCGAAGTTGGCGACGGGCACCCTGAGCTTGGCGAGGCGTACAAGCTCTTCGCGGTTGATACCAGCGGAATCTGCGAGAACACCACTGCCATCGATAACTGCAATAGTCTTGTCCGAACTAAGTAAGATTTCGTCTGTGCTTTCCTATGAGGTAGTAATCATGTGATAGACATGTGTACGTACTCGAGCCGAGATCACCGTCTGTCAACAACTATCGGTCAGAAAACCCGCTGGGAATCACGTGAAACCAACTTACCAGGGCCACCAGTCTGCACCTTGGTCACGTCCTTTTCTCTGATACCAAGTTGCTTGTAGATACCCAATACGTACTGCCGAATGGACAGCGAAGTCATTCCATACGTATCGTGAGGCACACCGCCAAGGTGCTCGGCACTCTTTCCGGTGGTAAACGACTTCCACCACCTTTCTGCACCACGATCACGGGCGTGTACTAAAATTACTTTCAGAATTGTTGGACCAAATGTGTGAATCGTGCGCTTACATGCTGCCCAGTCCATCATATCTGCGGTACCCTCTGGAACGACTCATTACTACGGTACTTGGATGAGAAAGGGAATGAGACACACCATCAGGTCCAAAAAAGAGCAATTCGGGTTTACCATAAAGGTCGATCAAACGTTCCTTGATTCCGGGGGTCTGGCCAGGTATCAACAAATCTATGACGGCCTAGAAGGGCTCGTTAGAAAGATGATATGAGAAATCCATGTGACTTACATCTACGTATTTCTCGAAGCAACGTCTTGGGCTAGCTCCGAGGCTGAACATTAACAGTAATGACGTTAAATGGCTGTTACATGAACGAACGTGGATTACATACGAGGGCAAGATGGTCCCCTTGGCACCTCCTTCAGGTATATCTTTGTTCTTCAAGGATTGTGTCGAAGCTAAACCATAATTCTCATCAAACAACAACCTCTGATTAATGGAGTAGTTTCTGCCGGAGATGGACCAATCAGGACAACGCCGCAGGGTTCGAGCGCGTTCGACTTACTCCTTGTTCCGAGACATGACGATACGGATACCGCCGCGAGCGACATCTCTGAATCGGATGTGGAAACCACGGAATTCATTCCCGATGACAAAGAGCATGCCAAATGGTTTCTTAGGGTATTCTACTTCCGGCAGGAAATCGGGAGCAAGACGGAATGAAAGAGCAACCTTGGTTGGTTGATAAAAGTTTGTCTTCAAAACGTGTCTGGGAAGCATGGCGATCAACGAGGCTTGTATCGCGAAACAAACGACAATCGTACTTGTTGAACACTAAGAAACTTTCGAGTACTTGCAGATCCTGTTTGTTCGGAACAGTGCGTCTGATCTTATCGTACAACTCTTCGTCTGTGAGAGGCTGGGTATTCTGCAACCGCTGGTATGATAGGGTAGGCCTGATGTACTGGGTCAGGCAATCACGCAAGGACTTGAGCCACAAACATACTTGAGCGATTCATCGTCGACGGCAGGATAATGGACCATTGCAAAGTTGACATAGAGTAGGCGTATCTGCACCGCCGTTAGAACGGTTTCACAATTATTAAATTCAATCTCACTCACCAGTTCCGAGTGGGCGTGAATGACTTTGGCAATACTCTCCCGCGTAAAAGTTTCTTCTCTGAAACGCCTCTTGATATCGTTGAGGACCTCTGCATGAGTGGAGTTGGACTCGTCCAAGATATTTCTTAAAAGGAGGTATGAAGGCCCAAGGCGATTGCAAAAGTGTTGTGCAAAAACCCAACCACAGTCTGATGGTGCGAGTGGTTAGTTAAAGTGACACCGAGACGACCGGGGAAGATACCAACAAGCGTAGGTAGCTTCCTGGACGGCATGGTTCGAGTTCTCTGGATTGAGGAAGAATGGGTTGTCGGGAAGGCAGTAGAGCAACGAGGCCTCCTTCATCACTTGGAAGATTGAGCTCTCGATCGGAGCAGCGGTGGAATTGGGCATGGGGTTCAGGTACAAGGATATGATCGTGATCCCGTTGGAAAACTGTTCGACATATTTGCGAGACGAGTAGAGCTGGTAATAGTGGTAAAGATTGGAAAGAGCACTGTGAGAGTTTCTGTGAGTAAGAAAGGCAGCTTGGGAATGACGGCATACCTGAAGAAACGGGAAGTACCGCCCATCTTGTAGCCGATGACAAGACGCCTTTCGCGGGTACCCTCGACCTCGAAGACCTCCATGACAGGACCGTAGCGGCCTTCGACCTGCCACATTATTTTCTGGTAGATCTCGAGGGTATTTTCGCTAGCCTTTTCAAGGAAGACAGGATCAGAGACCGAGCGGATATCAGTAAGACCATCAGTGCGAGATGAGGGCGGACGTTCGGCAGGGAAGCGACACTTGGTGACGAAATAGCAACGGAGCTGTTGCGATGCAGTGGCGGAAATAGAACCATTAGCACGGAACGTTTCGAGGCGGTAGCAGTTGGCTGGCGCTGAATTGTCCAGGAACAATGCATCAATTCTACCGAGTAAAGGTAAGTGAATGGAGGGACAAGACGGATCAGATCAGAAGCACCTGGATTCACACGTAGCACCGGGACCTTCCGTGGATGTTAGTCCGGGGGGACTGGTGTGAATGAAAGTTGCACTGTTTCCTTTCTCGTCGATGCGTTCAAGGTCGATAACAAGTTTGTTCGGGTCGTGTTTGGTGAAAGCAAGGACCTTGGCGCCAAAGAGGGCGATGATGTGATCAGAGATGATGGATGGTGACTCGTTCTGAAAATAGGTATCATCGATGCCGAGGTGGGAGTAGAACCAGTTGACCTCGTTGGTGACCAGCTCGCGGGGGATGAAACCCTGGACTAGCGATGAGAATAGACCAAGATATAAGGGGAGCCAGTCTGACCTTTGCCGCGACGATGGCCTGCACCTTTGCGCGCTGTTCTTCCTTTCCCTTGAATACTGGGGTGGTATACCCGGGAAGATTTTTGACGCGTTGGAGAGACGCCTCGCTGCTGGTCTTGGTGGCACAGTTGGGGCCATAGGGCCCGTCGTTGCCAGTGGTATGGAGGGGAGTGGAAGACATGGTGTAGCTGGAGAGGGAATGGAGGTCAAATATTTATACTCGAAGTCTGGGGTAAAGATCCGCCATAAATCGATCTGATACCTAACAATGGCTAAGATCCGGGGAGGTACGGAGGCCACTACTTAATCGTACATACAACTTGAAAATCATTCTAACCAAGGCCGGATCGAGATCACTGCATGTCCGCCAACTCGTCCCGCATGTATTCTTCAAACAACGCCTTCCAATCCTTGTGCCATCGGCTCAGCGCTGGGCGACCTTCTGCAACGTCCCCCGCACCCCACATAATCCGCAGCTGGTCCACCTCCCGCCGCGTCTCGTTATCAGGGCACAATATGTAAAACTCCCCCAGGCGAACGTGGTCAAGCATGTAAAGCACTGTCTCTTCTGCACTCCATGCTCCTACCGGCTTCGCGGCGCCAGTGCGTGCCGTCATCCCTGTAAATGTCCATCCAGGACTGCACAGGCCCATCATTCATCTCCCTGGTAACACCACGGACGAACGTTGCTCACATGAACAAATGTGCCGTGACATTACATGCTGGCCGCTCGCGCAATTCTTGTGCCAGCCCTTCCGTCAAACTCTTTACCGCTGCCTTGGTGGCATTGTATGCTGGATTACCGCTGCCGTCGTTTCATCAGATTATTAATAACTCTTCGAAACGAGGGTAACCTACGGCGGATTGGTGATGCCCTGCTTGGATCCGGTATTAATCACCATCGCCTGGTTCTCCTGATGTAGCATCGACTGGCGAATAATATTGTCATGCCACTACCTGAAACGGTGTAGATGGACGTACGGGCACAAACGTTTGTTGTACGTTGACAACCCTTGAAAAAGAGGGTCCGTCACCAAGACACATCTTGAGTAAGAAGCGCATACCCGAAAACGTTGACCTCAAAAGCATTTCGCCAATTGCCAAGCAGCTCCCAAGACTTGCTCTGTGGGTCAATGGCGGCGTTGTTCAACAAGACGGCAACCTGGTAAACAATGACGACATCCGACAACACGCTTTGATCAATGATCTGATGATCCTGATTCAGAGCGTACCTCGCCCCATGCTTCATACACCTTGTCACGCAGACGCTGTACATCATCGATCTTGGATACGTCGGTGGGGATGACGAGGACGTTGGCATTGCCCGCGATGGCTGCCACTTCTCTGCCGGTTGTGACGAGCACATCCTCTAAGATATCGGCGAGCGCGATTTTTAAGCCCACCCTGTGTACCGTCAGCGCTCGGCACTCGCGAAAGGGCAGAAGAGCCTGTGTGCGCACTTTGCCAGTTCGATGGCAGTAGCTTTCCCGATGCCGCTCGCAGCACCGGTTATGACAGCAACTCTGCCAGCGTGGATGACAGGATGGACTTCGCTGTCGACACCGGGGAGGAGGGCTTCGAAACGCCTGTGGGAGGGCGTCGTGCCCCGGATGGGTGGACGAAGAGGAGATGGACCGCGGTCCAGAGGCATGAGTGCTCGTTGTTATCTGCGTTGTCGAGCGCCCTTTGCTTTTATACACGGGAATATTCACGTCCAAAAATGTTCGACTTGGAATACCCACTAAAGTATGGTACACTTGGGTAGTATATATAACCTAGACAACAATATTCGAAACATGACATGAACATGATACTCGACAAACGCTATTCAAATGTCCCTTCAACCCTCCTTGTTCCCTTCGCCATGATTGTATCCTGGAGGTGTCTCGATCCCCATCTTCTTCCGAACGGCCTCAAACGTCTTCAACATCTTGCGCCGTGCTCCCAACGCTGCCACTCCCTTCGCCTCCAATCCGCCATCGTCCAGGAGCACCATGTCCTGCCACTTCATCCTCTCGAAATTCGGTGTATACTTGTGCAGCCTCAAGCTCCTGAGCCAGGCCGGGATATCGTTCAGCAGCGCGGGGTCGATTTCCTCTTCGTCCTTCTTGGCTCCGCTCCCGCTCCCGCTACTGTTGTTTCCACCTGAAGAACCTGCCTTCGGAATGCCAGGTGACCGACCCCCACCGCGGCCCCTGTTGCTACTGTTGTTGCCGTTGTTGCCCTGCATCGCAGCCTGCTGTAGGCCCAACCAGCCCTGTGATCCGAATCCTGACGCAGCCATCTGAGCCGCCAACAACTGTGCTTCGGGTGTCATCCCTATTCCCATAGCATTCATCTGTGCCAACATGTTCATCTGCAGTGGGTTCATGCCCGCCAACAACCCTGCAGACGGCATTCCCATCCCAAGTCCAGGGCTACTCAACCCTGCCATATTGAATCCACCCATGCCTAGCCCGTTCAAAGATGTATTGGGCTCGTCGCCAAACCTGTTGGGAGTAGGTAACGCGGGACTCCTGGCACCATTCCACTGCCCTTGTGGGGCGTTAGCAAACTGCGTATTGTTGCCGGTTGTGATTGGCATAGCATTCTTGCGTTGGGCTGATTGCTGAGAGGAAACGAGATTGCCGTCATTGTCATAGACGCTGCTGTTCGAGCCTTGTGCATCCGAGACGGTTCCATTGACGTTCCCACTTCCCTTGGACGGACGGCGGAACGACTTTGGGTCAGCCATAAGAGGAACCCGAGGGCCAGGTCCGTTCCAGTCGTTCAGCTTGGCAGCCGCAGCATCCAGGTTCTGAGTACTTTGGGCATCTTTGCCGAACATGGGAATGAGTGGTGTGTTCACATTGCTGGCCCAGCTGTCACCAACCATCGGGGACAGAGCATCCACGCGCGGTGTTCCGAGAGAACCACTAAATTCTGTACTCTTTGGTCTCGAGCCGTTACTGTTGGAGAGGAGGATCTCCTGTGCTGGAGAACTGGGATTCTGCTCAGCGACTTGGCTGAGAGCGGAACCCCATGTAGTGCGTATGTCGCCGCTGGCAGTAGCCAATATAGGAGCCGAAATACGGTGTGCAGCATTGCTCGCTTTCAATTTTGCTCTTTGCTGAGCGAGAGTCGCGGCGGCATCGTTATTGGATCCCAGCGCAGCGGAGTCAGGAGAAAGAAATCCAGATGAACTATCAAGGGCGAGTGACTGTCGGTTCTGATTCCCGGTGAATACACGAGGTGACGATGGCATGGGGGACTTTAGCGATGGTGATTTTATAGTCATTTGAGCGAGCTTGGCTTCCATTTGGGTCTGCATCGAACCTGTGCGATGAATTAGGAACCATCTGTAGTCAAGTTTAAGAACGGGTTACCTCCGACCGCAGGGCTGAGGAGTGCAGTCATTGGATCGGATCTAGCCATCTGCTGGAGAACGGTGATGAAAAACCTGATTTGTACTTGTGTAGATTGTTGTAAAAGGCTGTAGAGAGCGGCAGTTCTCTCTGCTTCGGAGAGTACCTTGAACCCTGCGAGGCGGTAAGCGCCGGGGAGGCTGGACGGGAATGGCTGGACGTACATTGTTCGATTGCACTCAGTTCTTCCTTGAAGTTTACATCCAAGGAGGCGGCAGCCATATCCTCAAGGGTTTCCTCGTAATTTTGGAGATTCTCGAACCACTGGTCGATAGCTTCGGACTCGGGTGTTTGAAACATGGTAGCGCTGCCAAGCAACTCGCTGGTGGGACGAGCACCACTACCGCCGCCGGGAGGACGAGGCGATGCAGGACCGAGCGTCTGACGAGGGCCCATGGAAGCGCGTGCGGCGTTTGAGGAGCGACCGTTTTCTGGGTTGAGAGAAGGAGAAGGGCTGGAAGGAGGACGAAGCGTTGCCATTATATCCGTGATGAGAAATTGTGGAAAATGTGGACAAAAGAAAAAGATCCGCTAGCGGGGTTGATTGAGATAGGCTGTTCCTGATCAGAGAGAAAACGTGGAAAGGGTGTGTTGGAAGGGATTGGTCTCAAGAAGGCGTCCTGACGTCTCGGACTAGGCTAGAGGCAAGAGCACCTTTGTACAGTGCTGCGTTGTGTCTAGACGAGACCAGCGGAACCTGCCGGTCTAGGTGAGTAAACACGAAATGGTGGAGGTGGAGGCAAAGGAGAAAGACGACGACGAACAATAAACAACTAAATATGCCGAAATGCCGACTCCAATCATGACGCAGCGGAGTCTCAAATATATCCTCCTCACAGAAAATAATTAATTAAATACCTCTCATGATCATCCCAGTCGTGTACGTCGCGTCTTCTCTCCCTCCATGCACCTCCTGACGCACGTCTTTTAGCGACCTCGAGAACGCGTCCATTCGCGATCTCGCCGCACAAATACGCACCGCCTGCGTCAACGTCGGCTTCTTTTATGGTCAGCTCACCCTCCTCGATTAAATCGCGATTCACTTGTCATCCAGTCAAAAACCATGGCATACCCGAAACGCTCTCACAGGCTGCCATCGACGGTGCCAGGCGCTTCTTTGCCTTGCCGACCGAGGAAAAGATCAAGGTAGGTCGTGCCCTCCCCCGCGCGCATACTGGTCGACAAGTTATCAGCTGGACATCCACAGCACCCCCAACTTCAAAGGCTACACTGCCCTTCTCGGCGAAAATACTAATCCCAGTAACCTGGGGGATCTGCACGAAGGATTTGATATTGGGTGGGAATCTATCCCCCAGGACAGCGGTGTACAAATGTGTGACTCTGGTCCGATGACGGGGACAAATGTGTGGCCCGATCATCTCCCCGGATTTCAGGAAGACGTCCTTACTTACTAGTATGTTTGGCCATACCTCGGCTTTCGCACATTCATCACCGTGCAGTCACGCCACTGTGAAACTTGGGCAATCTTTATTCCCTCTTTTCGCTCTCGCCCTCGATCTTCCAGAAAACTTCTTTGACGACAAGGCATGTCTTGTTTGCCTTGGTCCACTGTGTCCATGCGAATTCTTGATCAGGTGACCAAACCAGCGGCAATCATGCGCTTGCTTCATTACCCACCTCAACCCGCAAGTTCGATGGAAGGAGTAGAGGGCATCGGTGCTCACACCGAGTTCGTTCACCTGTCCTTTAGCCGATCCAGCTTGCTCATCTTGGCACTAGCTACGAGGTGATGGAACAACCATCTTGAGTACACTTATCTACTGAACTGTAATCAATTAGTGTTTCACCATTCTCTGGCAAGACGATGTTCCAGCTCTACAGGTCATGAATACCGGCGGAAAATGGATTGATGCCGTTCCCATTCCCGGGTGTCTTGTTGTCAAGTACGAATACCCGTGTTTCACATGATGACGTAGAATGTCTGATGTTGTGTCTAGTCTGGGAGACCAATTCGCCCGCTGGACCAGTAGGTCACCCCATGGAAGTCTCCGTAATGTTCCGACCTTCCTTTAGATGATGTATTCAAGTCGACTCTCCATCGGGCTATCAATGCATCTGGACGGGAAAGATACTCGATGCCTCTATTTTTCGGGACTGATTATGACGTGAAGCTAGAGGTGAGTATCTGCATCTACATCTATGGGTTCCGCTGTGGTCTAAAAATGCCTCGAGCCTATCCCCGGCTGCGTTACTAAAGACAATCCAGCAAAGTACGAAATCGTCACTGCAGGGGACTACGTAAAGTCACGCCTAGAGGCGACGTATGCCCACTCCAAAGGAGACTTCTGAGGGCACACATTCCCTTTTTAGCGTGAGTAGGTATCGTATCCTCGGAGCAATTTCACAGTGATGCAAGGGGGTTATATAGGCTATAGGCTTGCCATGCTGGAAACATCGTGGTATTGTACGTACAATCTTGAGCGAGCAACTCGCTCTTACCTCGTGGTGTCGTCGTCGTCCATGTACCCACATATCTTCCGACAATGAATAAAAGTTTCGAGACCACTGTCAGGTGCTGCTGATAAACTGACTCGGGATGAGTGGGGTTCGGAGACAATTGTAATCTGCATAAACTAGATAAGCTAGTGGAAACTGAAACCGAGACCTCTCCCTCCACCTTGTGAGAGAATCTCAAGCCAATGAATTTCGGTTCTCACATTCGTCCTTTCGCCTTGAAATACAAAGATGGCCACGACCATGAAAACATAAGACATTAAGCGTTTGGGAAACCAGGATGAGATGGACAGATGAGTCTTGTCAATGCCATGCCATGTTCGACTCTGGATACTAGATACTATACGAGCTAGCGACCTGACCCACTCTCCCTCCGTCGACCAACCAGACCGCACCATTGACATACGCGCCAGCACGGCCAGCAAGAAACAGGATCGGACCCGCCATCTCGGCCAACGTTCCGGAACGACCAAGAGGAACAGCCTGCGCCAACAACCCAGGTGACAAATGGTCCAAATTAGTCATCTCTGTAAATGACGCTTCATATCGGGCTCGGAGAAACAAAAACGCGAGTGCGTACCGCTGGGCCACACCCCTGGCTGTGCAAAGTGAGTTCGACACGGGAGTGCACGAGGGATGAATGTACGTACACATAGGATGTTACTTCGGATGTTCCAATCGGCGAGGAGGTTCGCGAGAAGCTTCCCGAGGTGTGTGCAAGCGTGTTTTGCGAGCGTGTAGGAAATGGAGAGGACACGGGCATCTACTCTGAAAGAGCCGGAAGACGACACGGTGATCACCTGTGATGAAGGTGGTGGCAAGTCTTTGATCGAAGACATTGAAGATGTGCGTGCGCTGATGGGGAGGGGTACACTAGGCATGGAAGGCGAGGGTGGTAATGAGTAATACGGCGGAGAGGAATCAGTGGATGCTGGCGCTCGACAGCAGCCCTCGTCGGAAGAAGCATCATTCAACCCATTGCTTGGCTTAGGCTTAGTCGCGAATTTAGGGGGTAGGGCACCTCGTCTCATATTTCCAAGGTGGAGTAGCTCGAGAAATGCCACCGTCGTAAAGTACACCGCGGTCACGTTCGTTTCAAACGTCTGTTCGAATCCAACAGGCCCGCCCGTATTCCAAAGGATGTCTTGAAATGATTTGATAGAGGGTACTGTCTCTTCACTCGTGAAATTAGAGTCGTCGAGCGGGGATGGCAGATGAGCAGGGAGTAGATTGCGTGCTATCCCGGCATTATTTACAAGAAGATCGATATATCCATGCCGAGATTTGACGGTCTGTGCCATAGAAAGAAGGGATTCCCGAGAGGTAACGTCGCCTTGGAGGGGGATGATCTTCCCATATTTCTGCACGAGCGCTTCAATTCAGGGGCTAACAGGCAGGACGAAGATATGAGGCAAACATTGTTTTCCATGGCAGCTTGTTGCAAGACATCCAGACGCCGACCAACGATGTATACTGTAGCACCATTGTGTTCCAATGACGTGGCGATCATGAGTCCTATACCTTGAAGAGTCGGGGGTAGTGAGGACACATTGTGGCACATGATTTGATGGCACTGCACTGTACCTGTTCCTCCACCCGTGACCACGGCGACTTGACCTTCTAGACTAAATAAACAGACGGGGTCGGTTGACGGATTCATGGGCGGACTTGCGGGAACAAGAACAAGAGACAAGGAAGGGCTATGATCGGTGGGTGAAAGGCAAACTGTTTTTGAATAGATGCAGACTTCTACCGGCTCCAAGCGGACATATCCCGTTCTCCGAACAGGTGACCATGTTCATAGGCGGCGACTAGCTGGCACTGGCACTGGCAAAAGCCCTTTTGTAATTGAAAGTGATACGGAGAGCACGACCCTTTGCTTGAACCTGAGGCTTGAGCGCTGTTAGCCCTGACATTCAACGTTATTGAAAACAAGCGCACCTTTTCGGAACGTTCCCACTGAGCGGCGACCGTACGTGAATGATACGCTGTTCGATTACGCATGTCATTGAAGCGTGCACGGTTATACCTTTGATAAGTTTGATTGATTGCAATTCCGAATTCCCGTTGTCCTGGGAGCCACGGGAGTTCCCGCGTTAAAATTGGATTGGAATAAATCTGGTCTCAATATGTTACTGGTCAAGGTCAACAAATGCATGAATTACAATAAGTATGTATACTGTCCTCTAGTCCTTCATCGATCTCGCGGGCTGGTATATGGTGAAGTTCAGGGGATACTCCATGTATATTAAATTAATAGAAACATCATGCCAAGCCCTCCGATAGCGGCGAAGGACGCCACAACGGGCACGTATTCCCCCACGAGATGTTTTGCTGCGCTCGACGAACCAGTCGCTCCTGGTGTGCCCGCCGAACTGGAAGGCGATACAATAGTGGTGCTGTTTCCTGCGCTGAAGATTCTGACATAGCCTATCTCAAAGTAGGCATCGTCATATCCAGAGGGTGGACCAATAACGTAATCGTTGTAGCACACGCCAGAGCATGTTTGATTGAAGATGGATGGATCTCCAGCTTTTGTAGACGTGCATTCTATGAGCAAATTCGAATCAGACACTTTCTTAACACTCACCCCAATCTATTCAATACTTAGCACAAATTTCTCAGTGAGTCACATACGAAAGGGGACGTACCTCCACAAAGCGTGATATCAAAAATAAGTCGCTGTGACTGGAAGAATTCTGGGACGTTGCAACCCGAGGAAGGCCAGTTGCCGACCGGGATACCAAAGGTAGACGTGTCGATCGTAGTGTCATTGTTTGACAGGGCACTCGGTATTTGGGAACGCTGGTTGATCACGGTTAAGATGAGCCCGCGGTCCAAATTAAGACCACCAACCTGGAAAAACCATATACTGAGCGGACGGTGAGACACAGGCTCACCGCTCAGTCCGTACATAATTGGCGTACCTAATCCCAGTTGTCGCGAACTCTGTTACAAATGCTCCCCCATTCGAATTGGCAAACCCAGCACCGAACGACGAAGTGGATGGGTCCAGAACGGCACACCCCTGATTTCCGTTATCAAGGTAAGAACAATTAGTATTAGTGACCTGAGTAGAGGTCTCGTTAGGCGAGACTTGGTTGCATCCCTGAGGATGGCAATTATTAGAGAGATATTCAGCGGTGGGTCAAAGGTACGAACAGTGTCAGTGTGCAAGGACATCTGGTTGTTAGTTTGGAGGTTGACCCCCTCAAATGTGTCAATCTCTCCATCCTGAGGCCATTGGATCCCTTGGCTGCGAAGACGGACATAATTGCATGATTTCTGAGAATAAGGCAAAAACCAACCTCCACCAGGCAGGCCAAACGGAACACTGGGAGAGAAATGAAATATGAGATCATAGTAGTGGCTTCTGGGATCAAGCTCACGCCATAAGGCACATGATACATGTCGGTGACCCATAAGCTACCCACGGCGTAGCTGTCATTACTGGTGATCCGCACGGTGTTTCGTTTGTTATTGTACGTAACCTAATCACCGAGGTGAGCACATATGGCAATGTGTACTCGTGTTCTTACCGTTGTGAAATTGTCAACTCTTATGAAGGCATGGGAGGTGGCCGAGTCAACGTAAGTAAGGTTGTCAGCAACCGCAGTCTGTTCCGAGACAAAGCTGCGCAGGTCAGCATGAGAGGGAATCGAAAATGGATTCAACAATTACATTGCGTCTCCGTTAGTAAGGTTGTCATCTGTCCAAGTGGTCAGACATTAAATCCAGGATGAAACAGAGAGAAAGCTACAATTGTTGTAGTACGTCCATGCGTCGAAGAAAGTCGACCCGTAGTACTCTTGTGCGAATATGTACTGAGTCGCAGATGTACGTTGCAGAAAGATGAGAGCGGCCACAAAGGGAAGTAACCAGATGGTTATCAATGGCGCGGGCATCCTCTCGCAGGACTGGCAGGTTGAAGAAAACGGGGGAAGGCATTTAATGTTGTTCGTGATCCATATATACTTTGGCGGGAAGTTCGGGGCGAGCATTCATAGCTCCGGAGATGCGATCATGAGAACTTGATGATGCATAAAAATAAGTTCAAGTACGCCATGACCTACCAGCGTGCACAGTGTACAATAACCGGAGGTCAGTGTGGTCATTTTGTTAACTTAGTATCCGCTTGCCCTTGTCAACTCGTGCGAACGATCACCGTGACTCCCGCAGGCTTGCGGCGCTTATTATCACAAATTGCTGTACGCACCTGGTCCACATGACCCGTCGACAATTCATCCTGTACTGCGCAGTCGAGCGGGACTTCTAGGCAATTTTAACTTCTTGGTGAAAAATAGCCATGTCAGTGTTGGAGCTTGTTGGAGCCCAGGGCTATGTCAGCATTTTTGCTGACTAATGGACACGCTGATATCGCGCCTCGGAGGCAGACCAACCTGGGCTGGTAGCCTGGTACAAGAACTCAACTACTTATAGTACTTATCATGCCTTTGGAATGCATCTGGATTCTGGATGCACGGGAGTATCGTATTGCATAAGTATTATTGGCACCCACACCGGTCCGGTCATTCATATCCAAGTTATTATTCAAATGTTCGGATCAAGAAACAAATCGGAGATGGGTCGTACCTGCGGTATTCACGCCCGGTGTTCAAGATATCTGGGTGATGATACAACTTGAATTGACCACGACGAAAGGATCAACGAGGATGGAGTGCTCTGACAGTAAATGATGGAGCGGGAAGAGGGACTGACTTCGGAACACCAGAAGGGATCCTATCGCGAGTGAGGACAAACTACGACAACTTGAACCGAACACTAGGACCGGTGTGCCCTCGTGACTGCCTGCCCTACCCGACCTCCTCGTCCAATGAGACTCAGGAATGGCGCCAAGCAAAGGCAGACCCGCAGGGGAGACTTGAAATCGGGGTATCGGACGTTTCAGATTCGGGGTTTCTTATTCCGTTTTGATGTCTCAACAAAATCTCTCTCGTTGACGACTTGAGAAACCTCACCGTCGCCTTTTTGGAATATCTTCCACCGCGATGAAGTTTGTGGCCCGGGTCTTCTTCGAGGACATAAAACCGGGCCATCCTGAACAGTGGTCAACGCCATACTGTTGTCCTCCGGCGCTGGCACTTCCGAGGCTCAACATGTCCCTAACAAGAACCCGCAAGGACTTCAAGGGTAGGCTCGTTGAGGGAAGCATACAAATCAGGCGTGATCTTGGCTGGAATGAACGTGAGTGAATGCAACCATCACGGATTGATGAAGGCGAGAGACGAAAATGGGAGGTTAACTGTCTGCTTTATGGTTTATTTGCTATTGAGAAACTTTGACCGGCAAGTCTTGATACATGACGTGGCATTGATGCCGTCTGTTTCCCTCCCTGATCAGGAGGAGCCTTGCGATGAAAAAAGCGACGTGCTTGTCATACCTTCACGCTGGGAAGCACAGCATCCGGTAAGCGACTAAATAGTCAGTGTGATACTGTGGTACAAGCCTGGCGAGAAGCGATCTGAGGGCAAAAAATGCTGTACTCAGAATCAATGACAATGACGCCAGCATGAACAACATCTGGAAAGCATTTTATGACGTTACCGCTTTGATACTCTTTTGTAGGCTCGTCCTCCAATCGGAGTCCTCAAAAGCGAGTGAAAAAGGAAATCAAGGGTCCTACGAATAGTTTTTTCTCGAAAGAGTCTAATCGGAGACCACTCGGAAACCACGTTCTGTTTCTTGATTTGAAGGTCAAGGTCAAAAAGGATTACCCGGTAATGTGCAACAGACGGAGGAAAGACACCGTGCGGGTCAACAACATCCGCAGCGATAGAAAAATCCACTGGAAATGCTGCGTTTTCCCGAGTTGTTCCGGGCGCTGTGGTCCCCTGATTTCTACCCTTTGTTCGAGCTCCTTGGTGACAAACTTTGCGTAACGCTGAAACTCACCTCAAAGCTGTAACGAGGGCAGGGTTGATCCTGCAGGTATGCTTGGGTTAAAAATGACGCGATCCCCATATACTCGAGGACGAACGTACCCGAGGTTCAGCCGGTTGGGACCGCTCAAAACATAAAACTGCCCGGCGAGCTCCTTTTGGGAGGGAACTTGTTCTTTTCACCAGACGTGTGCTGTTTCATCATCAGAAAACTGACTCCGGGGACTAAAACGTCGAAACGCTTATATTTCTTCTTCCCGATGCATGGACGATGAGTCGACGTTGCATACCGATGTCCCGAGATGATTCGATGGATGCATCCATGACATTGACAGCCCCTCATGGATGCGATCTTAGGTGTGCGTATTTGAAACGAAGGAGATCAGCGCGAGATCGAAGGATACCCCCAAGGGGCGTCACTTAAGAAGAACGATGGTATCGATTTCTCAACAGGCTTATCGAGGGGATCCAATGGAGAATGACAACGCGGTTTCATCCGTGAGCGGGTGTCAATGCATCCGAGCAAGTTGAAGCAAACATCGAGCGTTGCGAACTTGACTGGTAAGTGAAGCTCGGACAGGCGAGATCTATTGACAACTATATCATCGTTGCTGCACAAGTACTAGACTGGGTCATAGACAAACTCCAAGACGTGAGTAGATTAAAAGAAAAAGTGGAGTATGCACGGAACACCGCGTGCAAGGAACATAAGGATGAAAAAGAAATCATAGTGATGGGATGGGGTCCTCGACAAGGGCAGCCTGCATCGCAATCCTTTGGCTCACAGTGCAGTGGTCAAACTAGCATCGGCGCGAACGACCCCCGTCCTTCTTTCGACATCGTGGAAATAATCGAGTGCTTTCCTTGCCTTCTTCTCAAGCTCCTCGGCATTCTGAACTTCCTTGCCTCTCTCCTCCATGGTCGTCTTAAACCGCTCCCGAAGATCCCAACACGCGTATCGTAGTACTTTGCGTGTTTCGCGGCTCGTACGACCCGCATGCGCATTGACAAACAGCTCTTGTTCCGTAGCGCCATCCGACGCCTTTATAAGCGAGGCCCGAATTCGGCGACCGATAGTCTTGGGTATCGCGCGTGGCAGTTCGAAGACGAAGTAGGCCGTAGCGCCGATCATCACTGCACCAACGACAGGTGCTGCCCATTTCCTTGCTGACTCGTCCGCGAAGAGGTCGTAAACGCGGACAGCGCCGTCAACTAAGGCGCGCATGCCAATCGCCTTGCCCCCAACCATCGTCAAAGCTCCTACACCCACCGAGAGGATGCTAAGCGCTGTAGTATTCTTCTCCTCAGCATCTTCCCTATTCGTCCTGCCGTCTCCAAAGTGCACCCATAGATGGTGGTTGAAGTCGAACAAATCAAGGAAGGTCGTGTCCAGCATGTCAGGACGCTGTGACAGACCAATTCCAAGATTGTATACACCGCCTGCAACAACGGCGCTGGCTATTTGGGAGCGACGGCGCGCCCCACCTTGTCTGCTCGGTCGAACGCTAAACATGGCCTCAGGCATGAAGACCCGACGTGACCTCTCGACACCCTCCGGAAGGACTTGATTCTCGACAACCTTGATCTTTTTCACACCTGCAATAGCGGTGAGACGAGCCTCATCCTCTGCGAACTTGACCGCGGCATCCAAACTCGCGAGTAAAGCCCTGCGGACGTCACGAGCGTAGTCCCAGATAGCAAAGAAACCGGGGAAACGAGGAAGGCTGACCGCAGCGTCAACGCCAGGTTCGCCACGACCAACGCGTTCAAGGGCACTACATAGGATAGCCTTGGTCCTATCCGCGGTAGTAGCTGCGCTGCCTTCTTCGACAGCCTCAAGAGCATCCTCCAAACTCTCCCTTTCGCTCCGCATCTTCTCGAGTACGGGCTTCGCTCTCGCCAGATCCCCCTTGGCACGGTCCATGTCGCTCTGGGCAACGATGGCATTTGCACTGACAAGAAAGTCGACGTCGTTCAAGAGTTTAAACAGATATGTCGAAACAGGGTGGAGCTTCGACATGGACCGCTTAGCGAGGACAAACGAACGCAAGGATGACTCGAGGTCGTCGAACGCGGGATTGCCAGTGTAGGGACGAAGCGCCGCAGCAGAGTCGACAAAATGAACAAGATCCTGAGCATTCTCGTATGTACGAGGACTGAGCTCTTTGATTTGCTCGAGAACAAGCCGTTTGCATTTTTCCTTGTTCTTGATCTGTTCAAATTTGTTGACCACGATGAAGAGGTATGCCTTCTCATTGCTAGCGTTCCAAAGGAATTCCTTTGCGGAGAGAGTAAAGTGGTTTTCAGCCGAGACGACAAAGACAATAACGTCAATTTCCTCCTGCCGAGTGAAAACCGCAGTTGTCTTCAGACTATCCCGGTTAAGACCAGGAGCGTCGATAAGAGAAATGTCGACGACCCCATTGTTGAGAAGAGACTCCGATGCGGCTCTGCTGTCCTCCAAATAGATCTTCAGCCTTGGTTGATCACCTTCATTGTCTGTCACAATGCTCTCCATGTCACCCAGAGAGACGCGCGAGAAGGTTGATTCGTCGGTAATAGCATAATGCACGCCATTTTTGAGGACATGGACCTCCTCGATACCGTTGTTTTCGGCCGCGTCATGCACTTCACAAAAAGCTGTGGTACAAGGCTGTTGGTCAACGGTCATCACGTCCCGTCGGAGCAAAGCATTGACAAAGGTGGATTTCCCAGCGTTGAGGTCTCCCGTCACCAACACCTTGGACGACGTATCTTCGACACGAAGTCGAAGTTTGTCCATGTATTGGAGCGCGGTAAATATGCGCTCATCCAGGAGGTTGGAGATGGACCCCTTCTCCAAGTGAGAGACCAGGGCCACAGGAGAAGTAGATGAGCCGTGGGGACCGAGTTTGAGATCAAGTCGGAGAATAGCAAAGTCGCCAGCCTTGTCAGAAAGAGTGTCCTTGTCCGCTAAATCCTCTGCATTTTCATCGGCGAGCTCGCCAGGGTGCTCCTGGGCATCGGCAATCGCCGCCAAAGTTACGGCGCTTGTGGAGCCTTGACGAGACGGTGTGTAGATGATGTCAGTGTGGTTGGATGGATCGTCGGCAAAGGACAGAGAACGACGAATGGACTGGCGAGGCTTTGACTTTGAAGGCGTGGCGGACGATTCACCAGGTTCCTGGAGTGTGGGATATCGGACGACCCAGTCGTTCTTGTTGAACTCCCGCAGGCCCGACAAGATGGTCTTGGTTGCATTTATGGCGCCAAGCAAGCTAAAAACGATCGCAGATGGGGTCGACGGTTGGCTGGATCGGAGAAAAGCTGGCTTACTTGTCTTTTTGCTCGACGTAGGCCTCTTGAGCGTCTTCGACCCTCGTGTGCTTGCCAGAGGGTGGCAAAAATGCATCCTTTGCAACTTGCATTGGCCGTAAAATCGCCTGCGATTCAAAAGCGAGGACTGTTGGAAGCGAATTAGTGGAGTCCCGCAGTTCTACCGACAGCGCCCGAGGTTGAGGAGGAGAAAATGGGTGACGACACAGCCTTGGTCTTTAGTCATCCTATGCTTAGTCAGAGACGGCCACAAACAGGGGATCCAGTGAACGTCACGGTCGAAGGAAACCGTCGTCCTCAAAATGTACGTGTCGTACGGATATGAACAAGCTGACCACAGAACCCCAATTTTTCTTGCGTGAACGGCTCACCTTATGCCGTTGTTCCAAAATTGTTGATTTTGCCTTGTTGTGCACATCCTGTGGCAAGCGCTTACTCGTTATCGCATCAGATTCAACCACTCGTCTGACACAGGATGGCTACAATGCGTGCACTGTTGATCAAGGACGGAAAAGGTCCCATCGAGAACCTGTACATCGGAGAGACCGAGCGCCCCCTTCCAAAGGAAGAACAAGTGCTTGTCAAGGTGAGTCAGTGCTGCAACCCCTAAACCTCGCGAGCTATGTGACACATGGATCACACCGTGCTAGATCGCTGCCTTTGGCCTGAATCGTATGGATCTGATCCAGCTTGAGGGCAAGTACCCTCTGCCTCCGGGTGCATCCCACATTCTTGGCGTCGAATTCTCCGGCGTTATCCACGAGCTCGGACCCCGCGTTACGAAGTGGTCTCTGGGAGACGAGGTATATGGCCTCGTCGTCGGGGTACGCATCTCGGACCTTTTGAGCCCAGGACAAAGGTCTTAATATTCACCAGGGAGCAGCTGCCGCGTTCGTTGTATGTAATCAAGGTGTATTGATCAAGAAACCCGACCACCTGTCTTGGGTGGAAGCAGCAAGTATTCCCGAAAACTACATTACAGGTGCGCACGGTGATTCTATGCCCGGCTGACGGCACATGCCATCAGGTATATCAAGGGTCGCCTGATCATACTCCCTTCTGTGTTTCAGCCTATCAAGCACTGGTCGACATTGGCGAAATGAACAAGGGTGACGACGTCCTTGTTCATGCTGGCGCGTCTGGTGTAGGCATCGCGGCAATTCAGATTGCACGCGTTTCTGACGCGTGAGTTATGTTTCAGCATATTGAGTTTAGACAAACGTTGGGGCTGTGTGCTAATCACCGCCCAGGAACACTGTCACAGCGACGGCGTCAACCAGGGACAAGCTGGATTGGCTCCTCTCGATCCCGAATGGGGCAACGCATGCCGTCAACTACACCAGCGAGGATTTCGAAAAAGAAGTGAAGAAAACGACCAACGGCAAGGGTGTCGATGTCGTAATCGACTTCGTCGGACGTACGCATTGGGAGAAGAACATCGATTCTCTGGCGATTGACGGAAGGATGACTTTGCTTGCATTATTGAGCGGTAAAGATAAGACGCTTGCTATCCGCGAAACTATTATTAAAAGAATACGGATTCGAAGGCAGTGAGGTTCCTTCGGTCAATCTACGGCCGATCCTGTACAAGAGACTCAAGATCCAGGGATCCACCTTACGGTCTCGGAGTGTGGAGTATCAGACGGAACTGATCAACAGGTGCGCCATCGTCCAGACCATCGAGATGACGGGCAAAATTAACGGAGGGAAGTGCGAGCTTTAAGGCAATAGTCGATCAAATAACAGGAGAGGAAGGCAGCGGGCCTATACGAACCTACATTCACAAGGTTTGCGTTTGGTTTATTCTAGATGCTTCCGATCTGACCCGGCGGCCACGGAACACTTGGTCAGGTTTACCCTTGGAACGAGATTCAACAAGCATACCGCGAGATGGCGGAGAATAAGAATAGGCGAGTGGATATTCCATGAGGTATAGAAGGGCCTCTAAATTGCATTTTCCCTCAGCGGGAAGATTGTTGTGAGGGTTTCCTAGGCAAAGGACGGAGGTTCTATGAGAGCATGTATCGACGCAGAAGAGGCTTCATCGTGGGTACGATTTGAGCTTGTTTGTAGCGAAGAACCGCACGTAACAGTACTAGTGATCGTGTTCAACTCGGGGATGGTGACCAAGAACATGCGGGGATCAAAGTGACCGGAGGGACAACGTTCCGAGTGCAAAGGAATGAAGAAAGGGAAGACGGTAGGCAGGACAACAGCTCATCGGACACATGATTGCCTTGTAGGCAATTTAGAGTGCAGGGTGGGCTCCTCGGGGGCCTCGGCCGTTTCGTCGAGACCGGTAACGTGACATGGAGCGACGAGTGGACAGCCTTGGCGGGGGGCATGTGTACAGCCACTATCGGCAATGGCCGCGTGGACAGCGGATCGGATCTGCGGAAGAGCATATTTGGCATGTGAGGCTAGCACGTCAAACGCAACGACCAAGCTGAGATCTTCTCAAGGTCAATGAGCGTTCCGTGTGTACAATGATCTCCGCATCGGTCCTGTGTCGGTTCCGGCATATTTCGTTCTTGATTCAGTTTCCGTCCACATGCGAGGCGATGTCGTGTGCGTATTTAAAGGTCCCCCCTTGAAGGCGTGCCACACACACCCCCCCTCATGAGCAGCACCATGGCCAACGCGCAGTACCAGGCCGCTTATGGCCAGCCCAAGTCTACCCAGGGCAACCATTCTACCCAGTCGCAATCCGCACTCGACCCCAGAGGTCATTCGTATCCCCAGTCGTCCAAGTACCGTTGCAGCGACGGGTCCTCGCGCGTCACCGTCAGCGCCGGCGCGAGCTCTGTTGCTCCCGTCTTTTTTTAACATCCCCAATCGTGACGCAGCCCGTTCCCCCCAGCTGCGGCCGCAGTTCGGGGAGCCATCATCATCACCGTATCATCCATCATTCACATCATCACCGCATTACAATCCTATTACACCACACCCTAGGGCGGGGCGTTCGCGCGCGGGGGGGACCTTTTTTTTTGCTCTCGGCGTCGAGGAACATCTAATCACACTTGTCTAAGAAAGGAAGGACGCACGTAATCTGAATTCATAATCGCTCCGAGTCTGCGTCGTCGTTTTGTCTCGTGGTACACTCCTACTATACACTGCATTAAGTCTTACTCTCCTCAGTAGCCGCTTACCTTAGTAGTAGGACGCTATCGCTGTCTTCAATCTTATCTACTTACTTTTTCTATCTATCTCTGAGCTGGCAACGTAGATCTACGATCGGTCGCGAATCGTCGTGCCTCGTGACTGACTCCCCTACGCGAAGGCACTATGTTTTAGTAATTGAGATTCGCGCCTTACAACCCATCGCTCCTGTGCAGGTCACTAGTACTCTTTCGACGAGTCTTTCTTGATCCCCGCCGGAGTCCTCCGGGCCCAGACGTGGAGCTCGGACCGAAAGTGGCCAGTAATAATTCGTTATTCAAATACTCTAATTCGCCGTACCGTACAATAATCTGTCAGCAACATCAACAACAACTTGATCATCACGATCGATAATCGTGCCTGTTGTTTTGTCAGTCTATCCTTCAGGACAATGTACATGTCTCTACAACTTTCCCCGTATTCCTGTTCTAAAGATCCCCGTGATCAACGATCCCGAACATTTCGCTTCCCACCACTCCAGGATGCAGTCCGCGATGTCATCTTGACGCTAAATAAAAACGGTCATTTTCATTGAAGCCGCGGGCAGTGCACCAAATGCCCCACCCCTGTAAAATTGTGGCCGGTATCCTCAATCAGATGTAGGCTATGCGTCCCAGGTGCCCTGGCTCCAAAGGCACGCGCATAGATGATTGCATCGCAACTACGGGTCGACGTGAGTATTTTCTCCTGGCCGATCTAGGCAACACTCACACGGGCACCGTCTTATCAGCGAGACCGTGTATGGTGAGGACATCTATGGTCGATGGAAAATTGTCCCAGACGATCCCCGAGTTCCAACGCACGAATTCTTCCAAATCACGAGGGTGTATCTTCTGCACCACAGGTCTACGCGCGACGGTCACCTTCCAATCGTAATATCCTTTGGTCGCGAATTCGTCCTTGTAAGCTTCGGCCCCGTCTAAAACGGGCCATGAACATCTCGTCAGCTTTTAGAACTTCATCATCACCATATATTCGCTAGAGGGATCCATTTCAGTTTGTGCGGAGAAAACGGACAGAAAGGCTCTCACATGCATTCGGTAACGCCCTGATACATTGACTAGGGCACGTACACGCTTCCCTTCTTCGGACGTGCATATCCACTGCATACCAACAACGGAACCACGGGAATGACCGACGACCATGTCGACTTGATAACCAAAAGTAGACCGGAGAAAAGCCACGACGGTCACAAGGTCCTCGAGATCGTCAGCAAGTCCACCAAATCTGCTCAGACCACTGCTCTCGTGATTTCCCCTGCAACATGTGTTGTTCAACGGTCTGGGAATGACCGCACGTCATGGACCCCCACCGAAAGTCGAACCGAAAAGAATCGAGCGGCAGTCTTGATGCGAGCCGTTTCTGGAATAGGTAGTCCTTGTGTCTGAGAGAAAGAGGAGACATGAAAAGGAATGGTGTCATTCAAGCTGCTGCTCACCCCATCGTTCCATGCAGGATCTGCGTGTGATTCTCAGTGACATGTCTCCGGAGCGGTGGGAGGACCTACCAAGGCGAGCTTTCTTCCATTTGTTGGTTGATGCGGTTCTAACTGTTCCAAAATTCCGACGAGGATACAGTTTCCTGAAGTGTGGGGTATATCCAGTTTGGACGTCTTGGATGCCATCGTGGTACAGATTCAAGGAAGGTGGTGATCGGTGGGGAAATATTCCGGTCATATAAAAATGGCGGGAACAGTACTTGGTGCTGTTTTCGGATGTTTGTTCTTCGGTCCGGCCCTCTATCATGAAATGCATCGCTGCTGCTTCATTCAGTGTGCTCGGTGTTGTTGCTGCCAACGCACGCCCCTGGGAACTCGTCCTGAAATCAAACCCTCTTGACGGTTTCTGCCAACCCGTCTCTTTTCGGTCCGTCGAGATCAACAAGGATCTGCTCCGACAATCAGTCATCAAGGACCTCACGTCCGTTCCCCACCCTGGGACGACCCAGACTGTCCTCCTTCGGATCACCTCTCACGACGTTCACGCCCTGCTATCGCAGGCCCAGCTACACTGCTCCAACGACCTCTCGGGCGCGTTTCCCAATCTCGACGGTCACCCGTCCGTCCAGGTCCCGTTGTCGCCAGCGGGCGCGCACGGTCTAGACGTCGACCTCCCCCCACTCGACCTCGTCCCTCTCATCACCTCCGGTCCGGCCGAAAATCGCGTCGATCTCGCCTTTTTCGCAGATGGATGTACGTGGCACTGTATTTTCGGTCGTGGTGTGACCCATCCTCGCTAGATACTGCCGAAGAACGAGACGTGTTCTTGGAAGACGCCTCTCGACTCGCACGCGATCTGTCGACGAATCAGACGTTTTTCACCGTCAAACCGTTGCTCAATTTCTGGGCCGTGTTTACGCCCAGCAAAGAGGTATGGAGAACTCGCGCGTGAGCATACCTTGTCGCTAATACGTGACTGATGACAGAGCGGCGTCGGCGTAGGTGGCAAAGCAAAGGAGTGAGCACACTGATCTCATAGGAACTCGCACACTGAGACGCTCGCTTTAGCACGGCATTTGGTCTGTACAGAGACGGTACCGAATTGAGAGGCTTGTATGCAAACAATTCGGACGTGGCGCTCGCGGCGTGTGCGTCTCTTGGTGACAAGTGTAATTACGCGATCTTGCTTGGTTGGCATTCCGTTGCTTGACACTGCCTTTCGACGCTGATCCTCTTCTTTATAGCGAACGATCCATTGTATGGTGGTACGTTTTTCTCCCTCGAAAAGGGTCATTGAGTTCATTAGCACCCTCAGGTATCGGAGGAGAGTATACGTAAGGCAACCGCTGGTGTGGTGCGAGAACAAGACTGATACGATCCCAAAGGACCACGACTGCTTCGCTAGCCAACGGAGCACTCGTTTTGCGCCATGAAATCGGACATTCTATCATCGAAGTTGGCGAAGAATACGACGGTGGTTTTACTTATTTCGGGGCCAACGCTATACACGACCCCGTAGACGTCACCTGGGACCACTGGTTGACGCATCAAGAGCACCCGCGGGTGGAGCGCTCTGTCATGCCCATGCAGTCGTATCCATGGACGCTTCTCGAGGTTGACGAGCCGTGGTCGGTGACGTTTTCGTCGTCTGGGATGTATGCGCGTTACCTTGTCAAGTTTTCACTGTCTGGGATACCTTGCGCGGACGACCTTGTGGTATACCTCGACGGCGTCGATCTCGGGTGGACACCCCGACGGGACATTGGTGTTGATAGATGGCATTACGATATCTTGTTTGAGCCCGGGCTGGACGAGGGTACGCACGTACTCGCGTTTGAGCTTCAAAACAAAGAGATCGAGGGTCAGGCTCAGCTCTGTAGCGTCGAAGTCCTTGAATATGGCACATCAGAAGAGTGCGTTCAACGACCTCGCTCGACGCGCGGCTGACACACTGCTTCAGGTTCAACATCACGCGAGGTTACTACAGCCTCTTTCCCACGTGCGCACGCGCATTGTTCTTGTCCCCTTGCCTCGCTGATCGCATCCAGATACGACCTCGAGAACGCCACGTCGTATCGCCCGACCAACGACGACTGCTTGATGCGCAGCGTCGTCCGATCCAACTTTTGCAACGTTTGCATGGAAGCGCTCTGGCGCTCGCTCCTTAAACGCGTCGACCTGATTGACCATCTCGAAGTGACGTGTTCAGGGCCACGCACCGTCGTCCGTCTCGATCTCGTGCAACTAGCGCAGTTGCGCGTGGACCCAATCGAGAGGGCAGAGCGCTACGTTATCACGTGGTCGCGGGACGGACGCGTTCTCGAGGCGTTCTCGAACCGCACGTCGGTTCAGCTGGACGACGCGGGCGGGATGTACCGCGTCGACGTGGCGTACTCCATCGACCAAGTACGGTCAGATCCCCACGACTATCTGCACGCGACGTACGCGTTCACCGTGTCGCCCGGGCCGTGTGTACTGGACCGTATGTAGCATTAGTGCGCTGCAGTACAGTAATATCACGCGTAGGTAGGATGATGTGTGATCGGGTTCGGACTGCAACGGTTAAAAAAAAAGGGTCGAAAGAAGAGAAACAAGGATGAGCGATTGCATACTACAACGAATGAGCGTGGAAGGTGTGAGTAGAACGCAACATGTATGTAGTGGTGGATGAAATAGGTCCAATGAGATGGGGGGTAGGTTGAGGGCAAACGTGTTTCTTTTCTTCCACTCCGTCATGGGTAAAAAGGTATACCGCGATGAAAAACTTGATTACAAAGGGAAGCCTCTTATCGGCTGATCATTCCAAGAACAGATGGCAATGCGGGTGAAAAAAAAAAAAAAAGTGATCAAAGATGCCCAAAGAAGGATGCACACGTGAACAAGCAAGAATGAAATAGCAGGGTCACCCAAATACCCAAATATCAAAGGAAATCCAAATCACATGATGACGCATTTGCAGCACCCGTCCGTCGCGCCCTCGTATTCGTGCTCTCGGTAGTCTACCACTTCGGTCGATGGCCGCGTCACGTTGATGATCGGCACGGGTGGCGGTTGTGACGGTGGTAGCGGTTGAGCGAGATGATAGCGCGAAAAGGGCGCGGGAGAGTCGGGAGGCTTTGAGACGACTCGACGGGGATCTTGGCGGATGGGTTCTTCGGGTATGACGGGACGTGGTATTGATATCGGTGGTGGTTTCGGTTTCGGGGATTCAGCGAGCGGGGGATCGTCTTCTTCGGCTTGTTCTGAAATATGACCAAAGTTGTTCAGTGGAATCTCCTCGTCGAGACGTGGTGGCCGATATTTCGTATAGTCGAACCCGAATGTACCGGGTGCCTGTAAGACATCAATAGTAAGTCGAGAAAGAGGACAAGCGATACGCACGGGTTTTATCGGTGGTGGCATCGGTTTTGGGCTTCCGTCTGCTTGTTCGTATTGGCCATCCAACCCTCTCTTTCGCGCCACGACAGGGAGGACCACCTGGTGCAAGTGAGCAAGAGCGACGTTAAACCGAGCAAGCACTCGCCTCGTCCCAATTACCCGACTTTTGCACGGGTTGCGTCCAAGTTGGTATAGCGTTGACCATGTCGCCTTCTGGGGTAGGATAGGCTGCGATGGAAATACGTGGGTCATCTTTGCGTATCGTCGTCGAGGGCGGTGTCTTTACTCTTGCCCTTGGCTTCTTGGGAGTGGAAGGAGAGGATGCAGCAGGGCTCTTGGCACGGCGCTTTGTATGGGACTGATCGGAAGACTGGGATATGGGGGAAGTGGCGCGTGGGGTGCGGGTGCGTGGGGCTGGCACGGTGCTGTCTACGCTGGTCCTCGGGGGTATCGACCGGGGAGGATCTGAGGTGGTGGGCACGTGCTTTGGGGGATCGGGAGGGATGGGTGTTTGACTACGACTACGACTAGAAGTGGCGGGAAGACCGGGAGGAGGTGCGCTGATGGTGTCGTCTTGGTCCTCGACACCGGCATAGGCATCATAAAACGTCTCGGGTTCGGTGTCGGGCTCGATGTCGGTCAAGGGTGCCTCGTCAAAGACCATGGCGGTGGGAGCGTCCTCGAGAGAGAGACTCTCGTGTGTACCGCCATCGACGCTGTCTGCCCTGCGACGACGAGGAGCGTCGTTGTTGCGTGATGGGCGCGCGCGCAGAGAGTGGCCATAGCTTGCAATCTGGAGCATCTCGACGTGCTTCCCGACGCGGAACTCGCCGACACCGCCGTTTCTATGGACGTCGCCTCTATACCAGTGCTCAAACGGACGCTCTTCAGAGTCGGTGGACGGTCGCGGGTCGGTTTTGGAGCGGACCGAAGAGGTTGCGAAAGGGGGTGGTTCGTTCAGGATGGCAGACGCCTGGTGGCGAATAGAGGGGATCGGGGGTGTTGAGGGGTGGGGTGTATCGCACGACTTGACGGCATGATGGCTGGAGGTGCTCGTTGTACGTGTGCGGGCCGCAATCGGGATGCGAGTTGGTTTTACGTCGGAGACACGGGGCGAGGTCGGTCGCGACGGGTCCGGTGTGGGAAGCTGTGGTGAGGGTGGCTGGGAGTGTGTCCGCGAGCGGGGGGCGTGCTGGAGGGACGGACGGGGGATCGCGCTCGACTTGCGTTGAATGGGGGGCGACGAGGGCGCGGTGTCGGGTGAGACAGAGCGCTGGGAGGCAAAGGACATGCGTTTGGCGAGTACGCGGCTCTCTGATTCGAGTCCTGTTCGATTGTCAGAGTCTAGTTTCACGAAAAAAAATAACCGAAAGGTTACGCTTTCGGAGTGCGGGCACGATCGTCTCGTCCCATGTGCTTGTCGTAGTGACCGTCATTTACCTTTGTTTGCCTCTCCGCCATGTTCCGCAGACCACCACGTCCACCCCGCCGTCTCCGGCTCAACCACCGCGCCCTCCCCGTCCCCCATCTCCCCCTCCTCCTCCACGACACCGCCCCATGTCGTCTCCGCGACCACTACCACGCATCCCTCCAGGACGACCTCATGTACATGTCCTACATTCACGAGCACGCCCCCCGCACTCCACGCGCCGTCCGCCTCAGATTCGACCCCGCTGACCCCTACGCCAAAAACCGCGTCAACCCCCCCGTCGGTGGCGACCGTCTCGGCAAGACACCCGCGCCCCCCACCACCCCCCACAACGTCGTCCACCTCGAACGCATCGTCCTCCACACCATGCTCAAGGACGCCCTCGCCAACCGCAGCCTCCTCCTCGACGCCATTGCCTCCTTTAGAGCCATCTCTGGCGAGACCGCCCACGGTGCCGGCCGTCTCTCCTCTGCCGGCGTCCAAATCGTCAAGGGCAAAAAATCCGTCAGCGGGTGGGTTCGTCCCGGCGTTCCCCTCGGCGTCAAGGTCGTCCTCAAGGGCCCCCAGATGTACAATTTCATCGCTACCCTCTCCGAGTTTGTCCTCCCCCGTCTCCGCGAGTTCCCCGGCGTCGTCCTCCCCCCCTCCTCCACAAACATGCAGACCCCCAGCGGTGTCGCAGGCGTCGTCTCGTGCGGTCTACCTCCCCAGGCACTCGGCTTATTTCCCCAGATTGAGGTCAACCTCGAAGCCTACCCAAAGACCCACGGCATGCACATCC
>JBBPLF010000141.1:0-56498 GCA_038089615.1 Aureoboletus auriporus
ACGCAGCATCCCAGCCTAGTATAAGTAGTCTACCCTCTTCATTGGCATTTCCCCAGCCAGTTCTACGCACTTGGATGTACTTCTCTCCTCTAGTACTATCCTATGCAATCTCTGGTCTCCCGAAGTACTTGTGTGTGACAATACTTTGAGGTTCCTCGTCACACCCACGTCTGGAGCCACATATCAAGTGCTCTTAGTTCATACGAAAGTGCTAGAGAGAGCGGTTATATCCTCAGCGTTATTTGTTCTACGATTCTTTTGCACAATCTCACGACGGCAAATCAACGAATCTAACAGTGGCATTATGTTACACTCAACTTGGATAGAGGCAATCGTAGACCTGGTCCATTCAAGGGTTCTGTCTAAGATGAACATTCATCATAGATGGTTCAAAGGTTCAAGAGGGTCTTCCAACAATAAGGTGATTGTTGGTGGTTTCAAGGGTTTCGAGGGATTGTCCACTCAGAGTAGGATAAGGACTTCAAGGAAGACAAGAGATCCGAGGGATCAAAGATGATGCAAGGTATGATGCTATTCCAGGTAGGTCAGGCATAAGGTACATTGAGGTATCATAGGATTTATATACAAAAGTGAATAAGAAGTTACTAAGCAATAGAATGCAAAGGAACTTCTAGGAATGATTAATAATACACAGCAAGTAGAAACAAAAAAGGAAGAAAAATGTCAAGCAGGGCTGTACAACGAGACATGTGTCCAATAGAAGCACATAGGATGATAATCAGGATGGCAGGAAGAATGATGGAATTGCACAAAGAGTAAACAGGATGACGAAAGAAAAGGATAAGGGAAAAACAATAGGGGTGAATCATAACACATTGGTTAGACCAAATGACATAACAAGCCACTTGTAGGAGCTATAGCGAGTCTGGAAAGATATTTTCCATTCATCTCCATCAGCAATGCAGATCAGATGGTACACATGCCAGAGATCAATCTTGATATAGATCTTTGCTCAGCTCAAAGCATCTAAAAGGTCAGTAATATGGGGAAGTGGATAGCAATTTTTCTTTGTGATCTTATTGAGTCCTCGGAAGTTGATGCAGAGGTGGAGTGAACTGTCCTTCTTGCAGACAAAGAGAACCAGAGCAGCGTGAGCAGAGGATGACAGATGGATGAAACTCATTGCTAGGTGCTCATCAAGGAATGCATGGAGGGAGTCAAGCTCAGATGGGAAAAGGGAGTAGGTAGTACCAATGGGAGGTGAAGCACCTTCCTTCAGGTTGATCTTCAGATTGTGTTTGCAATGGGGAGCAAGGATGGAGGCCTTGCTTTTGCTAAACACATCAGCAAAGTTGTGATAGTCCGGAGGTACTCTGGAGAGATCAGCCTTTTCTGGAGTAATAGAGGAGGCATGGAGATCGCTCCCTTGGGGATGGATTTGCATACTGAATTGAATGGAGCCTTCAAGGCAACATGCAAGCACGAAAGCAGGTGCACTGATGATTGTGATAGGAGGTGCCTTTTGATCAAAGAAACATGGTGGATCAGATGGTGGGTCAGCCGGTGGAGGTAAGTCCAGAGGCTGCAGAGTTGAACTCAGGGGTGCTAGCAAGGACTGTTCAGGTGTATGGAATGAGATACTGCTCAAAACCCAGTCAATCAACAGATTGTAGCAGGTGAGCCAGTTATGTCCTAGAACAAGGGAACAGGAACCATCCAGCAGAGTGATATAAAATGTTGTCAGAGTGATGTCACCAGTTTGGAAACAGATAGATAGGTTGAGAACTTGAGTGATAACAGAGTTCATGGTTCCATCAAACAGACAATTGCAATGGAGGGACAGGATAGGTGGAAAGATTGTGTTTATTGACAAAGGTCATATCTATAAAACAATCAGAGGATCCTGAATCTACAAGCATGGAGAAAGCAGGAAAGTCTTGTGAAAGGATTGAGATGGAGGGCATAAGTGATTTTGGATCTAAGAGAGCGGATGCATTGAGACAGATCTCCTTGAGTGCACAGTTAGGTTCAATGCAACCTTCTTCCTGTGTGGAGTCATGGAGGTCACAGACTATTTTTTTGTCTCTGAGGAGACCTCTGGTTTAGTTTCCAGAGTTGCAATAGAAACTGCATGAGCCTTCAAAGCCTTAGAACTGGACTTTTGTCATATCCCAGATTTCATCCAAGTCCAACTCCGGTCACTATGACATGGCTCCAATTATCCTACAACAACTCTGGTGCATTCTCATGCACTCAGGTATCTCCGTTCTCCGGACCCTTTCATTTATACTATTATATTCTTCCGTTGTCATCTTGTACATACAGTACCTTCCATTCTACATCTGTCACTCATCCCTAGTTTCCCTGACTGTCACTCCTTCCTGTTCAATTCTCTGTCTGTCATTTCATACTTATATCTCCATTCTCTGTCTGTCATTCCACCCCTTGTACATTCTCACTTTGTACCTACCTCCAACATATTTACGCAACTCCATACCTTAGACACTTCTGCCTCCATATATAAACTCCTCCATACTCTCTTTGTAACCTCAGTTGAATATCGAATCAAATAAATCTCTCCTCACTCTGACCTCCTGGTCTCTGTCCAATCCCCATCCCCATCTTCCCCCCTTCATTACACTTGAACCTATGTAACAGTTCTCATGACCTCCAACCTCCAACAAATTCAGGACCTCCAGGTTTAGTAAAGGTGCAGTACATAAGCTGAAGCCAAGTCCCACTGAGACTCCACTCCGGACTTTGCCAGAGTTACATCCATTCTTATAGTTCTAACAACTTCGAACAATTCTTAGCCATATGGTCAGAGGACAGAGGGTTGTAGCAGGGGGATATAGGGGGGAGGATACTCAGATAACTTCAGGTATGAGTACAGGAAGTCATGGAGAGCAGATTCAAGCAAGAAGAGAGTCAAGTATACTATTAAAGGCTGGTCTGATGTCTGGAACAAACTCCAGAACAATGCGGTCAGATGGGATTTGGCTTCAGCTTATGTGCTGCACCCTTACTGAATCTGCATGTCCTGAATTTGCAAAGGTTGGAGTTGTACAAAGATCCATGAAGGAGTCTAAGTACTGGAGGATGATCCAATGTTACAGTTTTCCCCTATGACTCATTTTTCCCCTATGTTTATGGACTCATTGTCTCCCCTCATGTCTTTGCTAGACACTTGTCATCTCACCCCTTCTAATTTCCTCACCTTCATTCCAGAATCCTTCAGAACCACATCCACTGCTTCTATCTTTGACTGGAACCACAGGAAACCACCCGGAACCCTTCAAAACCATGACAGACTACATTCCCCTCCCCAGCATTGCTTCCCTGATGCAATGCCTCATGTTCCCTTATTACCATCACATAGCCATGATACTGTGGACCCCACCTTACACAGCACGCAGCAACACTGCTACCACTGCATGCATAAGATTATGCAGCACATAGTTAGTATAAGTAGCTATTGATTGTGTCCTATATTCCCCAGCTAGTTCTATGCAATCCACTGTTGTTACTTAGCACTTCCACAAGCCCCAAGTGTGTGCATTGGGTAGTGAGACACTCTATTGCTTCACCCACACAAAATCTTCATACTACTTCAAGTGTATGCTGTGCTATGTTCTGACATCCAGTGTTAACATCTGAAGAGAAATGATCAGAGAGACTCAGAGTTGAGTCAGAGGATTGATGAGGAATTGATAGACAGGTAACTCAATTCAATATTTGACTAAAGTACAAAGAGGACAAACTACAGGTTTATATATGAAGGATGGAGACAGATTAGTAATGGAGTTTACTAAGGGATTGGTAAGTGGAATGGAGATGGGAGAAACATAGCCAGAGCAGTGTTTCTAAGTGAGCACTGGTATTCAGAGGTATTACAAAGCAGAATGGAGAACAGCATAAGAATGAAACTATACTAAAAATAGAAGTCCAGAGGAACAGAAGTAAGGAGTGCATGAGAATGCACCAAAGTTGTCAAGAAGTGATCGGAGGAGTGACCGGAGGACCAGACTTGGACTTGGTGAATATTTGGGATATGACACCATATCTCATTCATTTCTCCATATATCAGTATTTCCTCCAAATTTTTTACTCTCACTGCAATTTAGATCATATTCAATCAAATGTTCATGTTATTTGGATCAGCAGAATGGTACCTAGAGTTTTGTGTCGCCTTATACTGTACATATGCCATCCATTGGGCACTAAAGGTTGTGGGAATGAATCACAGGCCGTAGAGACTTGTCGACCCCCATAAATAGCCACGGAGTGGTGAACTGACATTGAACCCAATTATCCTTTCCTATCAACAACCTGTTCACCCCCGTCAAACCCGGATATTTGCAGTCGGGTTGAGCACATCTCCGAACTGGCACAGATGCGATCTTTCTCCATTAGCGTTCCCACCATAAAACACGTTTTTCATTAGGTTACTTGGTTGCCACATGTGCAATGTATGCTGTTAATCACCTACGTTCTACAAGTAACATTGTGATCCCTTGAAGGCAGGGGGGAGATATGCACGGATCCATGCTGAATTCTCCACGATCATTCGTAAACCACTGGTTTGTGTTACCTTGAATCCATACTTATCCCACTCATCATGAGTACCTGACCTGTCACCCAACCGATTACGATCCCATGCAGTGCCCAGGCCGAATTGAACAAGACTTGCATCAAGCTAACCCAGACATTTACTGTGAAATTAACAAAACCACACTCCGATGGCAGAGACTCGGAAATATGATAACCCTTGAATGCAGATCGTAGTTGCTTGCATATCTATTCACTGCCCACTCGCTTCGAGTATCTCGGGTGGACAACGGGTATGAACTCTCACCATGGTACGTTGCTTATGGCAGGTTGATAGGGTTTCATCGGCTCGCTGACAGGTCAGCTGCGGATGGCAGCGGAAACTGGGGTATGGTCGCCAGTAAGTGCCTGGGCCTGAGATTTGTTCGATTTCTGTTTATGAATCCCACCTGCAGGGACCACAATAGTCCAGCTGCTTGTTATCCGCGACATACTAGTAGGATTGTGGTCCTTCTCCACACTCAGTGTTGACTGTGGCAACGTCGTGATATAGCTCTGGAGTAGTGTGCCATGACAATCCGACATAATCAAAATTCGAAAGCATGGTTCAACGTTCAATATTCAATTTAGCAATATCCGTTGAAAAAGGGCACTCGTCTTTGTAATTCGTACGTATGATTTGGTCGGTCCCATTCCGGTTCCCATGGGGAAGTATTAAGCCTCGGGAGTATAAAATCAGCCAGGTTCAGCACATCACATCCGATGATCCCCAACATCTTCTGATCTTTTCAATTTTTCTACCATGCCCTTTTACAACATCTCGGGTATCCTTTCAGGCAACTCAGTTGGCTTCGACTTGTCGACCCAACCAAAGCCTCAACCACTTCTGCTCAATGGCCCTGAACCCATCGTTTCGGTACTATTATCACCGCTACGGGTGCGAACTCTAAGGAAGAGTGCAAGACTTACGCCGCTGCTAATAGTTCCTCTCGACTGAACCGATTGACGGCACTGAGCCTGAAGTTCTCACGCAGTTCAGTGTCAACCCCTACAAGTTTATTTTAAACCATCACGGGGAGGCCTACTTGACCAACGATGGCAGACGGAATCAAGTATGGACCATTATCCAGACTGGTGTGGACACCTACAAGTGAGTAGCATACATAACAAGTGTTGTTTGTATATTTCACTCACTCGGTCGTACCGTTTCCAGTATCTTTGCCCAAGGTACTAATCAGGGATGGACTACTGGAAACGAAGGTGAACCGGTATGTAAAATTCTTCGTAGAGCATAGGCGCTGTAGCCCGATCACCCGCGCATTGTAATTATTAGATCACGATCGTGGAGAAGACCGGATCCAGTAACCAAATATTCGCAATTACTCCCGCCTGATGATGAAATATTTCACGAGTGCTCGGATAACGCTGTAGAAATAGTTAGGTGGTCCTCTAGTCCAATGTCGTTGAAAGTGGTGTGTGTGTAGTACCAGTATTTAAGTTGTGATTGATAACTCCAGGCTCTAAATTCTCACATACTATCGATACCACAAAAAATGGAACAGATTCAGGCGCCTAGAGGGTAGAAATTAAGATCAGAGTATTCACTACTAGCAGTCTAACCTTCGTGACTATATACTTACAACCTGCTGTGAAATTTTAAACAACCACACTCCGATGACCGAGAAAAATGCTAACGCCCGAAGAGGACATATGTCACTCGCTCAAATCAACGCTCGTGTTATTTTCGATCTCTCCGCTGGTACAGGCGTTTGAAGTCCAGGAGATCTCATCATGGTATGTAGGAATTTGGTCAATACGATTGGTAGCGCGTCACGCAGCCAGGCCACAAAACATAGTATGGGCTCATAGGCAACAGAAACTGAGTCAGTCAGCGGTACCGGTAAGTACCCAATAGATTTATTCTCAGGGTGTTTAATTGTGTGCTACTAGTAATTCTACCTTCAGGGACTAAATTTGTCTGCTTGCACTAGCATGGATCGAATACTGCATACCAAAATCACAGCGACAAGGTAAGAATAAGTGGATCGTACTACTGACTGACCTTTAGTGGACTCAGAGAACGCGAATCATCCAGAGAAAGAACGTCCACAATCTTTTTGTTACGGATAGTGTCAGCGCTCGCCGCACGGGCCACGTTGTGATAAAGTTCTGGGGTAGGGTGCACGTACTAAGGAATAACAATCCAACTGGACATTCAAATCTAGATTATGAGGCATGGTTCAACGTTCAGACGTTCAATATTCAAAACTTCTTTCAATATCCATTGACAATTGGGATGCTCTGTGATCCGGTCAGGGTATATCAATTGCCAGTAGTCGGTTTCATTTCGGTTCCCCTACGGGCGCACTTCAAACCTCGAGAGTATAAAAATCAACCAGGTTCAACCCACTACCTCCCCAGCATCTTCTGATCTGTTCCAGCTTTTCTACCATGTCCCTTTACTACATCCGCACTGTTTCAGGCAAGTATGTTGGCTTCGACTTGCCGACCCAGCCAGAGCCTCAGGCGCTTCAGCTCAATGATCTTCACACCCCCATTACGGTATACTCTTTGATACGCATTCTGGCCAAGAGTGCAAAACTCATGTTGCTACCCACAGTTCGCCTCAACGTCACCGATCCCCGGCCCTCCTTTCACGCAGTTCAGTTCCCAACCTTACCCATTCATTTTAAACTATGATGGGGTGGCCTACTTGACCCCTTCCGCCGCTCAGAATCAAGTATGGAACCTTGTCCGTGCTGGACATAACGCGTACAAGTGAGTAGTGTACATGACACGTGCTGTCTTTTTTTTTATTTCGCTCACTCGCTCATGTGTTTTCCAGTATCGTTGCTCAGGGTACTAATCAGGCATGGACTGCTGGAAACCAAGGAGAACCGGTATGTGAATTCTCTCCGTGGAGCAGAACAGTAGTCTAACCACTCGCGCATCGTAAACAGATCACGATCACGGCGCTCACTGGAAAAAGTAACCAAGTGTTCGCGATTACCCGTGCCCATTGAGAACACATTTTATGGCTGCTCGGATAACGTTGTAGACATGGTGAGGCAGTGTCGTTGAAAGTAGCACGTGTGTAATACTAGGATTCAAGTTGTGATCATGTACAGTGTAACTGCGGGCTCTACATTATCACGTATGATGGCTACCAGACGGTTGGCGATGGAACAGGTGGACACTGGACCTGTGCATGATAAATGGATCAGATTCACAAGAAGCGCCCAGTGGGTAGAAATGAAGATTGGGATATTCAACACTATTAGTAGTCCCAGCTTCAGTGCGAGTGCGAACCAAGTTTCTTGAGACGTCATGCCGAATCAATGGCAACGACGAGCTACTCAAGGTCAACTAGAAATGCATTACAGTATCACTGGCGTGAGTTCACTTCTGACGATCGTCACGATCAATACTACTTGGTGTCGTCGATGAAGTGAGAAAGTAAGCGGCCGTTCAAGCTCCGTCAGCGTAGGCCGTCGCGAGTCATGAGCCGACCCGTAAGTAATTCCAGTGAAACGACTGCTAGTAGTAATTCATACATGCTCCCGCTACTTCTTCCCTGTCAAATCAACCGACTCTATCCACTTTTTCGGAACTCCCCTCGACAACAGAAACTCAGTCACCGTCTTGATATGTTTTCCCTGCACATGCACTTCCATCCCTGATCCTTTTCCAGGCGTAGGCGAGACTAGCGACACACGTTAATGGCGAGCAAGGACGAGTCTCCGAACGCGTACCAGAAGTCGCACATGCGCATATCCGTCGGAGCTCGTCTGCCATTTCCTCTCCTTCGAGGAAAAATGGCTCGAACCCGGTTACGAATGTACTCGCCTTTCTGCCCTGCCGAATCTTGACCACGACAGAGATTGGTTTCAACTGTCCCTTCCTGTCAACGGTGAGTCCCCTCCTGTGAGATATGCTCCACCCGGGACGTGACACACTTGAGTAGAGCATCTTTGCCGTCTGCTTGTATCTCGTACCAGCTCTGCATCTTTTCGGATAATCTCCGGACAACGTCCTCTCGTTTCAGGAACTCGAGGCTCTCAGGCGCCTCACCTTTAGCACATACGGTTGAGAGTAGCACTTCGTCTGTGCCGACATTGACGTAGGTCTGATCTTGCGGGTTCGTGAGATGTCGCGTGGCGATATACTTGTTCATCGTCGACTTCAAATCTGAATAACTGTACATCGCCGAGGAGCTGTACCACAGGACAATGTTAGCAGATGATGTGCTCCCAAATAGCACCAGAGACAACGTACTCGAACCCTCCCTCGATGAAAAATCTGGCAGATCCGCTGGGTGTGTGTGGTTTCCACAGCTCCTTCACCTCTATTTCTCGCACTTTGGTCCTCTCCTCTCCCTCTCTTTTCTCTCTCTTTGCTTCCTTGATTTGTACATCTCGTAGTGACGTATACGGTTTATGTGCAACCACATCAGGGTGAGTGGCCGACACGTTCATCACGAGTGGTTCTGGCTTCATGTCTTTGAATGTCAAGATCCGTTGCTTATCCAGAAACTTGAAAAATGCGAGGAGAGACTTGTGGTTGGAATGTTTGATGTCAACCTGTGGGTACGAGGACGACGTTTGTGATTGTGCATCAGATGAGGGCTTGTGAATGAATGCAGGCCGGAAGGGAAGGATGTATGACGAGTAAAAGGTGCTTGCCGGTATGGGAAAAGATGCGGGAGTGAGGGCCTTGAGGGTGGTCCCGATAGCTTGCAGGACAGCCACACGCAAGATGTCGGAGACCTCTGCTGAGGTGTCAATCGGGACATGGTTTCTAGCGGACGGGTCTCACCTTCCTTGGAGAACGCCGGGTCGCTCGGAGCGGAGGTTGGGGTTTTTGGAACAGAAGCGGGCGGCGCGAGCGATTCGGCCGGAGGCAAAGCATTGGCTACGGCGGCGTTCGACCCGCTCGGATCGTTGGCCACATCGTCGGGCACGGACTCTTGTCTCTTGTCAGCGTCATCCGGTCCCGGTATCGACGCGACATCGTCATCTTCCTTGAGCTCGATTTCTCCCGGAGGATCGGCCTTGTTGCCCATAGTGAATAAGTGGTCTTTCCAGAAGTGCAACACATGAATAGCCTTTCCCTTGGCACCTGACTTCAACGTGTTCAAGTCCACTGCCAGCCGACCGACTGCGAGTGGAGGTCCACACGTTGAGGTAGATCCAACTGTGTGTTGTACGACGCTGATGAGCTGTTGGGGTGCGACGATGGGGCTGGATACCTGAACGACTACGTGGGTCAGTCACTTCCAGTGGGTGATACAGTGGGTTCGATATAAAGGGTACGGGTACTCACCACCGGGGATCATCAGGTCAGCACCCCCCACGAGGACGGGTATGACAGCTGCTGGTGTAGAGATCCAAGGAATCAGGTCATACTTCTTCCATAGAGTGTAGACTAGGATAACACAGTATTAAACAACGCTCGATACGTCAGACGAAATGTGAGTCATACCTGTAGGGATGAGATCATTTGCATCCTTTCCGATCGTGAACCAAAGTGGATCACCCTCGGGCGATAGATAAACGACCTAAGTCAGATGAGTCCAATCGACGGTGAGGTGATTGAATGCTCACTCCAGGATCGTTGGTATAGGTGGCGACCTTTTGGGACATGAGGCCGTCTGGCACTAGGAGGTCGCCGAGTTCAGGAGAGTCTATGCTATACGCTTGCATGACGCGTTGCTTGAGCTTGCGCCGATCAGAGCTGCGTAGGGGTGCTATGGACCATGCAGCTGCCTTCCAATATGTTGTATGAGGACATACCAGAGGTTTTGGTGTTCGACAATGGCTTCTTGAACATCGTCGTTGATGGTGTCGATACGGAAAAGGCAACCTTTGAGATTTACAACATGCCTCGAGCGACGTCGGAACGTTTTTCGAGGACCCACAAGTCCTCGATAAAATCAGCAGCAAGCTCTACAAAAAATCACGACAATGGCGAGGGCAGCTCGTCAGGCGTTCGAAACCCGATTTTCAACACGGAGCGATTTGGCCAGCACATCCTCAAAAACCCACAGATCGCACAAACGTACGCGTTGATTCATGTAGGCGTCCACAGCTTGATCATACCCTTTTTTTGTTCGCCATCAGAATTGTAGACAAGGTATATCGCTAGCGCACGTCGCTGTGTCTCCGTGCTGATATCTCTCCAGGCGCATCTCCGTCCCACCGACAAGGTCCTCGAAGTCGGTCCCGGTACTGGAAATTTGACGGTTCGCATTCTCGAAAAAGCAAAACATGTCACCGCCGTAGAGATGGACCCGCGAATGGCGGCAGAGGTCACGAAACGTGTCCAGGGAAAGTGCGTAGCGATGTCTTTTTTGCACGGTCGAATCCAACACCATCCCAAGACCCGAGCAACGAAAGCTCGACATCATCATTGGCGACTTTGTCAAAGCTGATCTACCCTATTTCGATGTGTGCATATCAAATACGCCGTACCAAATCTCATCGCCGCTCGTCTTTCGCCTGCTATCGCATCGACCTATATGCCGCGTCGCCATTCTCATGTTCCAGCGCGAGTTTGCCCTTCGATTAGTTGCCCGACCTGGGACAGAGTTGTGGTCGAGACTATCTGCAAACGTCCAATTGTATTCCAAGGTAGACCTGCTGATGCACGTCGGGAAGAACAACTTTCGACCAGCGCCATTGGTGGAGTCGTCGGTGGTGCGCATGGCCCCGCTCGATCCACCACCGCCTGTCAAGTTCGAGGAGTTTGACGGCCTTGGTCGCATAGTGTTTTCGCGGAGGAATAAGACCGTTCATGCGACGTTTACGGCAAAGGGAGTCATGGACATGCTGGAGAAGAATTGGCGGACGTGGTGTTCATTGCAGAACAAGGTAATGGATGACACGTCGCTGTAGGATCCCGTCTGACTTGGGTTTAGACGATCGACAACAGCGTTGACATGAAGGCCAGAGTGGAAGAGGTCTTGAGCTCGACGGGGTACTCGGACCAGAGGGCTGCAAAAATGACTGTAGACGATCTCTTAAAGTCGGTCTTTTTTTTACTAGTCAAAGGGCATTGTCTGACACGTCGACGCACAGATTGTTGTCTGCGTTCCACGAGGAGGGGATCCACTTTGCGTAGTAGTGTAGTCACATGACAACCACGTGATACCTGTAATAAAACCACGTGACATTGATATCTTCTGTACCATGGGCGTCGCTGGACTTTGGGAGGTAAAAGACCTTTGACCCCGTTCGTGCGCACTGACCAACGGCGACGTGCTAGGTACTACGCCCTGCAGGGGAGGTGCGCTCACTCACTGAGCTCGCCGTCGAGGACGGTTTCAACGCCAATCCGAGCTGCCAGCGTGGCTTCCGCATCGGCATCGATGCGTCCATCTGGTTTTTTCACGCCGCCTATGGCAAGGAGGGCGAGAACCCGGAACTTCGCACGCTCTTCTTTCGTTGTTGTCGTCTACTTCAGTCGCCTCTCCTTCCTCTCTTCGTCTTCGATGGACCACACAGACCCGCCATCAAACGGGGCAAGCGCGTCGGTGGAAACGCCCACTGGCTCACGGAGGGTATGAAGAACATCATTGAGGCGTTTGGTTTCGAGTGGTGGGTCGCCCCAGGGGAAGCCGAAGCAGAACTCGCCTATCTCAACAGAACTGGCGTCATCGACGCCGTCCTCAGTGACGACGTGGATAATTTTCTCTTTGGAGCTACTATGGTCATTCGAAAGTGCGTCGTCTGCGTTTCTTTTGCTACGTTATCTCATGTTCTCAGTCCGAGTAATACCCTCTCTGGTAACCGCGCCCACCCTGTCAAGAACGCGCAAGGAAAGGACGACGGAAACCATGTGGTCACATACACAGCAGACGCCATCCTTTCCGACCCTTTAGTTTCACTCTCTCGTTCGGGTACCATCCTCATCGGTCTTCTTTCTGGTGGCGACTACATACCCGCCGGTCTCCCTGGTTGTGGCCAGAAATTTGCAACTGGCCTCGCCCGTGCTGGCTTTGGTGATTCCCTCTTCAAAGCCATCAAAGATTTCAGAGGTGCAAGACTCGATGCATTCCTCGATCAATGGAGACAAGACATTCGAAACGAACTCAAGACCAACAAGAGCGGTCTTTTGCCCTCAAAGAAACCCTCCCTTGCCGCATCCCTTCCAGACGACTTTCCCTCTCTACCCGTCCTCGTGTCCTATGCAGAACCCCTCACTACCGAAAGTTCCAAGGGTAAGCGTAAAACTCCGCCTGGCGTATGGAGAAACGATCCTGATCCCATGAGAATTGCTTCCCTCTGTGAGCTCTACTTTGAGTGGGGGGTCAAAGACGTCATCGTGCAGAGGTTTAGAACCGTTCTTTGGCCCGGGATCGTCTGTAGAGCTGTCCGGAGAATCGTCTTGGATGACGATACGCGTCAGCGTTCCACGCTGGGCAGCGCATGCAGTCCTGATAGCGAGGAAGAAGACGCTGCCTGTCCCTCATCTCCCACGAAACGAATTGCTTCCACTCTCTCCGCCCTTACACTTTCGTCGCCCTCGGCTACGAGGACATCTACTCCCGATTCATCTGAATCCTTTACCCTGTCCTCACTCGTTCAGCTTACCTCACCTGCGTCACGAAGCTCATCTCGCGCTACCTCCCCAAGTTCTCCTGCCTGTGGTTCTCCACTCCTTCTGGAGGTCGTCTCCCAGCGCACGCATGTTTCGACTGATTCCACACTCGAATATCGCGTCCTCGTCGACCCTACCACGCTTGTCGAGCGAGCAGAGAGCGGCGTAAAAGGTCTCCGACCTCCGCTCATCGGTGGACTGTTTGGTATCGACCCCGAAGACGAAGACGGCGACACCTTCGATCAAGACGCGGACGAAAGCGGAAGCGACGACGGTATCGAACGCCTAGAGACTGCCGCTGGCGCCGCAGCCAAGTCGGGTACGAAGAAACGCAAGGCGCATCGACAGGTTCCGACGACGCCCCTTCGTTTGTGGCTGCCTGCGTGCATGATACGTGCCGCTGCACCTGCGCTGGCGGAAGCGTATGAAGAAAAGGCGAGGGTTCGCGAGGAGAAGAAGGCGAAACGTGGGACGAAGGGTGGACGCGCGGGGACAAGCAAGTCGACGTCGAGAAAGACGCAAGCAAAAGACGTTGTGGACGATGACGATGACGATGACGAGTCTGTGCCCCGGCCATCCACGACGAAGGCGGCGGCGGTGGTGTCGAAACCAAAGCCCAAGACAGTATGGACTGGTGGAGGGAGGAAGAAACCGAAACAAGCGTCGGAGGCACAAGACGATGCGTACGAGTGCTTTGACTTGAGCGCTGGCGAGAGTCCATGTTCGTCTAATAGGGAAGGTGTCAACGAAACCACCAAGGGCAAGGCGAAGACAAAAGCGAAGATGGGGCGACCGGACGTTACGCAAACGACGACAAAGACGAGTGGAAAGACCGGTGCAACGAACCGAAAGGCAACCGCTTCCGGCACGATGAAAGAGTTTTCTAACCCGACGAAACCGTCTATTACGAAGGGAACCAAGTCAAAACCATCCACGTCCAGAAAGTCTGCGTTGAACCCTCCGGATTTGAAGCGTGGAGATGAAAAGCAAGGAGAGGAATCGACGGACGTCGATATCCTACCTACCTTGCCAAAGTCATCACGTCCGCTCGACATTCTCCGTGCCAGATCCAAATCTACTACCGTCCCTCCCAATTCCAGATCAAAACCCACAGTCATTTTAAGATACGAAGAAGAATCGTCTCCTGGCTCACCCTCTCGACTATCCGGTGCCATTCCTTGCCGGCCAAAGAAGAAGCCCTTGTTTGTCGACGTCTCAGATTCAGACTCAGACATCGAGGTAAGCGACATTCGGCGCCCGCTATCGACAGGTGCAAGTAGCAAAGTAGATGGTGATGTGGTCAGTCTTGAGGTTATGAAATGTCGACCAGGAACTAATCTTTCGAGCAGAGCGTGAGCGCTGGTATTTTGCCGATCTTGAAGTCTCAGAAAAAGCCAAAGGGAGGAGTTACTGACCTTGTAGTAAAGGCAAATACATCGAGATCAAAGAGTACTCCCTCGATGTCTGCTCCTATAGCGTCACTACCTCCCAAAACCTCTTTTTCTGCGCCTCCCGCGGCCGGCACAAGTTCGAATTCGGTTCCGAGAGTGGCTTCGTTCTCAACTGATACCGTACCAGTTGCACGATCGCCATCAAAATTGGCCCATATCCTCCTTCCCCAATTAGCTTCAGAGAGCGAAGAAGAGCAAAGCGGTGGCGACGAGTTGCCGACATTTCATCGTGGTTCTGTCAAGTCGAGGACAAACAAGGCGACGAACGCCACGATTTCCCGTTCTGCACCCCGGCCCTTTCCAATGGAATTTGCGTCCGAATCACCCATAACTCCACGCGCTTCGCGGCTTCAAGCAAGGAGAGAGAACAGGCACGATGATGATAATGATGGTGGCGACGTAGCTGAAATCGTGGATGTGTTTACTACCCCGTGTGGGCCTTCGCCACCGCGTTCTCCGACGCCGAGCCCTTCGCCTGTCAGACCCTTGCCCGTCCCTACCACGTTAATGACATCAAAACGACCAGGAAAGTTCCCTGCCAGTCCTACCAGCGCTCAACCTCGTACACCTCGCGCTGGCTCATCCTCCGATTGGGGTACAGACACACCTGGGAGCGAGCGCGATGGCATTCTCAAGTCACCACGTAAATCGGCGGCGCATTCGTCTCCGCGGCATATTTCCCGTGCGTGTCCACCGGCCTTGTCATTCTCTCATTCTTCTCGCGCGTCCGACGCCGGTACGGGGTCGGACGCGGGTGTACGGCAGCCAGAGGCAGAGGCAGAGGATCTAGATCTAGGCAAGCCATCCCGGCCGAGCGATGTGCATGCGATTTACATCTCGAGCGGGTCCGAGGACGAGCTCGGTGTCCGGGGTAGCACGGAGGCGGACGGGGATCGGGATGGAGATGGAGATGACTGGATGGACGGGGACGTGGATGGGTGGGCGGACACGGGGATGATATTGTCTGCACCGCCCTCGCCCGTCCGTGTCATGCCTACGCGTTGCGATCCGGCTGACGACCCGAATCCTGCGCGCGTGTCCACCTTCAAGCCGACCAAGGTAGGTACTGTCGGATGCGATCGAGAGGCCGCACTTCATCCTGTGACTCGTCCGCCTTTGCTCGTTGCGCGTGCTATGCAAAGCCAAAGCAGAGACATCGATGTCATCGACCTCACCTCGGACTAGATCACCCGTTATTCGAGCTGTGGACGATTGTGTGATCTATTATATATCTATACAATCTAGTCGTACCTCTTGTATCCCCACTAGTGACACGGTAAACATTCCGCAAAGTGGAATGGTGTGATGACATTGACATATTACCGACGGCGGCAAGGGTACTACTAAACTACAAACGAATGTGAGATCGTAAAAACAAAAACCTGATACAAGAGACAGGAGTAGCTATAGCTGTGTGGGATGTAGCATGGATACAAACTGGAAGAGAACAACGAACAACGATTGTTTTGTGGATGTGGGGTTGATCTGATGATGCAGATAGAAAAACAAAAACAAATGCAAATGAACGACGATAAAGATGAATGAAAAAGGAAAGAAGACAAAAAAAAGACACAACGTACGAGCGTGAGCCCGCTTTTCTCCGATCAGGCTCAATAAACCATCGTAAAGTTTCTCGAGCCTTCCTGACCAATCACCCCTTCACCTCCTTCCCCGTCTCCCTCCCCACCTCCCCCCGAAGCATCCTCCATGTTCTTCACGAACCTCTTCACCACCTGCAGCCTCTGCCTCCAATTGGTGATCACTTCCACTTCCACCTCATCGCGCTCCGTCTTTTCAAACACGTTGGCAAACCAGTCGCCCAGCAACGTCAGCTGCCTCACCAACAGGGGAAGCTTTTCCGCGCTGATGAGCTTGAAACACCCGACGGGCGTAAAGTCTTTCATCCCCCTCGCCCGCTGGACTGTCACCTTGAAATACTCGTTCTCGGCTTCGTGCGGAGGTGTGGTCGTGCCTGTACCCACGCCGGTGGGCATCAGGATCGGAGATTGCGATGGCATTGGAGAAAGCTTGACGTCCACGGGGAGGGTAGCACCCGTGCTCCTAAAGTTGGAAAACGCCGCGATGGCTCCCAATGAATGCGGTTCGATCACAATGTTCAAAAACTGGAACTGGGTCGCGAGCGTATCAAACTTGTATGGCCTGCCTCCGTCGTTCCACACGATCCTGACATAGTCGTTGCCAATATGTCTCTTCTTGTTAACGCAGTACTCGTCGTCCTCCGCGTTGGGCATCATCGTGGCGGTATGGAAGAGAACTTGGCCAATGTCGTCCCACCATGCATATGAGTATTCTCCGTCTTCGTCAGGGTTTAGACCACCTGCGTAGACATCGACTTGCCCCCGGAGGTTGATGAGACGCCCAATGCCTTCAAGGAAACGGGTATAGGCAGGCGAGCCATAGGTATTTTGGAGGATCTCAAGCTCGTGGGTTTGACCAGGCGCTACATACATGATGCCGACTTTGTGTGTATCGATGACGGGTGTACGGTCAAGGTTTCGGAAGAGGGCCGGAAGCGCAGACTCGTCAATGATCCGACGATGGGTCGGGGCGCTGGGGTAGGAGGAGAATTGAAGTGGCAAGAACGAAGGATCTACCATGACCTGTTTTCGACGTTGGGAGGGGGCAGTCTTACTCCAAACATAGCCTGTAATGGGGTCGGGAGCGGGGAGCGAAGGAGCGTCGCAGGGGATCGGGGTAAGGTCTCGAATCTCCTGTTTGTGCGCATGTCAGAATTCGTGACATTGATCAAACGAGAGGTCGTACACTGATACCACTGGTCACTTGTTCCGTCTCCTCTGCCTCCGAAGGGTCAGGCCGCTCTGCTTTGGTCTCCTCTCTTTCCATGAGCAGGCCCGCAGACAAGGATACCATATCTGGGTCAACCTCCCCAGGCCCGACAAGCGGCACATTCTCCAACTTGCAAATGAATTTGGTGGACCCAGAGGGACGTCTCGAGAAAACCTCGACCCATCCCAATCTTGCCAGTGCACGGATAGTGACGATTGCATTGCCCATCAACCACGATTTTTCGGTGATCCCAGGCTCCGATGAGGTGTGATTTGCGGTAGTAGGATTCATGACGATCTCGCTGAGGACCGAGTTTGCAGGTCGAGGATCCGCACTGGCGTAGGTGAATCGGGCGAGCCAGTCAAAGCACACCTCTGTCGGCTCATCAACCTCGGATCTTTCCTCGTTGGCCAATAGTAGTTGCCTCGTGATGTATGGGATGTGTCGCGGCCGATCAGGAAGCCTCAGAGCCAAAAACCAAACATAGACCACATAGAAGGAGATCATCCGTACATACTGTGACATCGCCCATGAGATAACGGGAGCTGCCCCGGGACGGTTGTGATGTTGAAGATACTGCAAAGCGACACCAAATACCATTTTAAAGTCGTCTTCGCGCAAGTTGGCATGCAGTTCGGGGATAGACCCGATGATAGAGAGGAAACTGAGAATGTGGACGGCCATATCGGGATTGGACATGATTTGCGAGAGTTTTTCGAGGAGAGGAGGGAGGCTACGTTTGACGGAGGACGTTAGTTCGAAAGCCGAAAGCGTGAGGGCGTGGAGACAACAGATGATGGTCGATGGTTGTCCGTTCAATCCTTCCCTGAGGACGTCCACAAGGGCATGCCGGAGCGGGAGCTCGAAACAGCGTCGATAACTGATCAAGACAGATAGCGTATGATACGCAAGGCCATGCGCATCTCGTGCTTTGAGGCCCGTAGGCCACCGCTCGATGGAAGACCCCAGATCACCAACAGTGACGCCGGAGCAAATCACCGTCAGCAACTTGGCAATAAGCAATCGGCATTTTGGCCCGCAGAAGAGATGCTTGTTGGACAGTTGCACGGGAAGATGGCACAACACGTAGGAGAGTATGTCCCAATTTTTCTCTTTTTCGAGTATCCCCAGGACACCCAAGAGGTAAGCATCCAGTGGAATAACACGAAATGATTCGAGGCCGGGTTCATAAGACACGATTCCCTCGCTAGGTGTGTCTGCATCGATCGCGAAGAATGGAAGTGTTTCCGGGATGGACCAAAGGGTTTCTCTCAGTTTTGTAGCGAACAAGGAAGATTGATGAGAGGGAATGTGTAGTGGGGCTCTTGATCGACTTCTGCTTGGCGCTGACGGTGAAGGTCCGATACCTCGTCCACCACGTGAAGCCCTCCTCCCATCACGCTCCTGGACGCCTTTTGATCGACGGAGAGGAAACTCCTCTGAGAGGGCATCAGTGGATTGCCCGCGTTCATCTTGATGCGCTGATTCGGGTCCACGTCCGATCAGAGAAGCGAGGCTCGCACTAAGTCCATCCGAGTCGTAATACGCTTCGACGAAATAGAGCCGATGATCCCGATCGGCCCGGAGACGCATCAAGAATTGCAAAGCCAGAATCCGCGCCCGCGGGCACCTCGCGTCTGTCACAATTTGTACGATGAGATTGTATACGAAGATGGCAAACTTGACATTCTCTTCCGTTAACGAGTAAGGCGTGAAGGTGAGTTGGCTGAATATTGCAACCAACGAGACCACCGCAAGCGATGCCCGCGTGAATGTGGGCTCTGGAGACGGCGAGGAAACGAGGGGTGGAGGTGGAACGTCGAGCTGTTCTTGTGAATGCTGTGACTGTGAACGTGACCCTGCAAGTGTCGATAGCAAGGACATGACAGATGGCAGTCCCGAATCCCGGACAGAGCTGGTGCGGTATTCCGATTGTCTTCGCGAGAGAATGGGGGATGCAATGCTCGAGGTAGCTCCCGCCGACAATGCTACAAAAGGACTGGGACATGGCGTTTCCGCCGTGTTTACAGAAGCGGTGTCGTCCTCTTCCTCCATAACACCATCTAAAGCCACGCTCCTCAACAGCTCAATCATTTCCCTGGTCGATGTGTACGGAGAGGGACCGGATGAAGAATCAACTGAAGGCATACGCCGGTTGACCGTGCGTAACACAACTTCATCTGCGAGAATCCTACCCATGACAATGTTGGCAGAAGTATCCAAGCTGTCGTTCGCATCTCTCTGACAAAACTTGATTACAAGCTCCGCCAAATCCATCCTATAGCTGTGCATGTCCTTCAAAGAGTCATATATTGCTTCGAGCGCTTTCATGATCTCGAGTCGTGTGAGAGGATGAGAAGGACCAAAAATGGTTGTGTTTGATAGGATGCTCTCCCAGTTCCGCAGCCAGTCCGGCGAAGCTGGGGATAAGTCATGTTGTTCGAACATGACTGCAGGTAGTTTGGCGGTGTCCGTGTCAGTCAAGTGATCAGCGACGGACAAAAGAGTGATGGAAAGCGACGGATTCATATACGTGGTGTGTTCACGTGCCAGGAGGGACGTCAGCGTACGCAAAAAAGGCGTCGCAGCATCGCTGGGCTGTGATAATGGAATGACCATGGGCAAATCGTCTGGATTTCTACCAATACTAGAATTAGCGTTTCGACGACAGGATACCGAGAAGGGACGAACTTGAGGGGACGAATAAACGATGCTAAATGACGTAGAGTCTCACCAGCAATGCTGGCTTCCTCTTCGTCCATGTCGACTCCGTCTTCTCTCTCATCAAACTCTTGGAAAATGTCCTTCAAAGTACCTGCGGCCTCGTCCAATATACGATCCCTGTCGATCCGAACAGTTTCGTCGAATTCCGTACCAGCCCGCTTTGCCCAAGCCTCGATGGACTTGCACAGCATGCGTCCGAGTTTCAATAACTCCCAGCCCGACAGGTCATCCTTTGACCACGCACGCTCCATCAAGTCCTTTTCGAGGTCCATGCGGCTAGGTGCCCCGGACGGTGGTACATAGGTGAGGGTGCTCAATCTGCTGATATACGCTCGCGCCATTTTGCTGCAAAGTACCTGGCGAATGTCGAAGCGCAGGGTGCGATGAGCTCCAAAAGAAGTCGAGAGGCTGTGAGAGTCCAAGGTCTGATCGGTAGGTGATAAATGACGTTTGAGTATCATCATACACGATGCGCCATAAGGTCCTGCAAAAAGAGAATGCAGCATCTTCTGTATACGTTCCTCGAGACCAACAGGCCCACGCGGGCGGCCGCCCATCACGGATAAGCGAGGCAACGGAGAAGCAAAGAATGTCTGAGCCCGAAATAGAAGAGGAAGGATAAGCGTGAGTATTTTGGGTGCGAGGGATTTCAACTGTGAATGTAGATGATCAAGATAAATGGTGGTCATCAGTTCTGCAGGGTGCCGAGAAGGATGGACAGCAGAGGGCGGAATGGAACGAAGGGATACCAAGGAGGAATGCCGCTTGTGTCCGTTGGACGCCGCTTTCGTAGCAATAGACAGTTCACTTGGTCCGGCTGCAGCGTCCCCAGCGGGAAAGGCCAGTGGGATATCGAAGGTCTTGGAAACCAAGGATGCATAAAACTGGAGAATACTGGCAAGGTCACCCTCCGAGATGCGTGCGACCGTCTCGGGATGTTCCAGAATGGAAGCTACAAAAGCCGCAAGATGCTCGATGCTTCGTTCACGATCAGCGCAGTCGAAAGGGTCGCAAAAGATATAGGCCTCGAACGCGCCATCCATCCAGCTTTTGAGAAGGTTCAGCAACGGCACCTCAATGCCGAACGCTTCAGTCCCTCCTTTGGTGAGGGCTCGGAGTGCCCGCAGACGAAAGTCGCCGATCTCTGGGGACCATGACGTATGCAAAAGGAGAGAGCAATGAGCGAGCCTATCTGAAGTAGTGATCTTGCCTTCGTATCTCTCCCAATACGACGCCATGATCTCGTATCCTGTACATTGCAGTTGCGGAGGTGCATCGAGGCCGCAAAGGGAACCCAGGAGGGGGTGGAGGATGGGAGCTTTTGGAAGCGGGGATTGGGTAGTGATGACGGCTGCCAAGGCACGCGCATGACCGAGACTTGGGACGGAAGGTGGAGATAGGGCTTCGACGAGCGCATCAAATGCGAGAATCGGGGGCGGGGGCTGAGGTGCCGGGGTTGAGACTGTCTCTAGCCTGGGTCTGCGCCACCCAGCGGTGAGGGAGGAAAAGGTAGTGGTGTTTGATCTTTGTCTGTTCTTTGGGACGACATCTGTGTCTGCCTGCGGACGGGCCATGTAACGGGCGGTGTCTGATGTTCCTGCCGAACGTCGCTGGGATGAGCTGTCGCACGGCGCTTTGGACGACGAACTCACCAAGACGTGCGCGGCGTGTGCGACGTCGATGTAGAGGAAGAAAAAACTTCAAAAGGTCGTGTACGAGGAGTCGTTCAAACGAGCTACGCTGATGCTACAAAGTCTACCTTTACGTTGACCCATTTCATTTATCTGCTCCGAAAGGACCCCGAACACCGCCTAATCTCGTCTACTATAGAATGTACTATACCCATCTCCATCGAGTAGCCCTCACACCTCGAACGAGCGGACCACGTCTTCCCTCGATACAGATCTGCAGACGATCGAGCATGAATACGGAAGTGGACGGCTGCGAAGACGAGGTCCGAACGTTAACGCCGTTCGGCCAATCTTGGAGAATCAACCCACCGAATCACCCCCGCCGTGAACTTGGGCTCGACATCAATCTCCCTCCCCGCCATGTCCTTCCCCTTCTCAACGCGGAACACCGCTAGGATGCTCACTATCCCCATCCAAAGTACAGAGTCCGCCACCCACTTGCCCGGGCAGTGTCTTCGGCCGAACCCGAAAGCCACCCGTGACGTGAGCGGGTCCTTGTCTATCACAGTCCCGTCTTCACGGAGGTGCCGCTCCGGATTAAAGGCATATGGCTCGGGATACTCGCTCTCCTCGTGATGAATCTCCCTATATAAAACCGGCTTCGTCAGAGTCGTCTGATCGATTCAATGGGCATCACTTACCAAACATTGGGCAAGATCATCGTACCTGCGACACGTCAAAACAGGACATGGGAATGACCAGCTTGTGTAACACACCTTTTGGAATGAAATATCCCTCAAAGACATCATTAGAACAAGTCATGTGAGGCAACGCTATATCGAGCACACGATCAGCACCCCGAAAAAGAAGCCTTGTTCGCAGATGACGAACCTAGTGGTGCAACACTATGCCACCTCATCGTTTCTCGTAAAACAGCCTCGACATAAGGTAATGATTCCCTGTGACCAAAATCGGGGAACACATTCGCAGCCAACACGGAATCGATCTCGGCTTGCGCGCGATGCTGAGTTTCGGGGTAAAGCACCATCGCCATCAGGAATGCTAACAAGGTCGCCGCACTCTGAAACCATACACATCAGCCCACATAACAGGAAACCCCTTGCGAGGTATGACACACCGAATCATACCCCGCTACGGTAAGAAGGAAGAGGAAGAGACCCACATCAATCAACAAAGGCTCAGTTAAAACGTAGAAAACCAACGTACCGATGTAGACCGTCGCGGCACATTCCTTGATCGCCTTTTCCTGTAACGTACGTTCTTCCATTCCATCCAGCTTGTCCAGCAAATCCGAAACCATGGATTTTACAAACGATCCGTCCTCCTGAGTCATGGTGTCACTCGGCAACAATGAGAAGCAGCAGGTTCAGGGTCCGTACCATGCTCTTCCTCACGTATTCGAACGGACCGTCCAGAGATCTCAGGGATAACTCCTGAGACCTCAGTGCGTCCCTCTTGAATGTTGCCCCCGGAAACCAAGCCGGGATTTGGGCCACTGTAACATCACCGTCAGTACCGCCCATCTGCGCCCCCTAAGAATCACCCGTAATGAAATGAACACACGGAAAGGAAAGGCTGTGAGCATCGCATTTCGCTCAGGGGGCAACCCGACATTCAGTAGCTTAACAAACTCCGCAAGAGATTTCACGAGCGGTGCGTCCAAAGAATCCATCTCATATCCGTAGGTAAATGCCATGGTTATGGAGATGATGTATCTGGATATAGGGTTAGTAACACTCCCGACCAGGAACGGAATCTCACAATTGAATGTGATTCTCGAAATCCTTCGGCGTATCAAGGAGGCTCTGGACCAGTTTCATCGCCTTGGCTCGATAGAGACTTTGGTACAATTCCACAGTTTCTAGCCTCATCGCTTGGTGAAACATTTTCCGGTGAATACGCCATTCCGGGCCATAGGGGAGAAACGCTGTGGTAAAGTCGATGCCAAACCTGTCGGGTCCACGTCACTCGATAAACACAGAATAATGAACACTCGAAACTTACAGTTTGCTAATGCATGTGGACGGACGTTCGGAATACGTCGATGACCGCTGGTCGAGCAACTGTTTCGCAACCCTGCTCGAATTGATGATGACGATATCTTGACCGAGTAACTGGCAATATACGATTGGGCCTATCAAGCACGGGAGCTACATGTCGGTAAAAAAGCACTCGTGAAGCCAACGTACCATATTTCTTTCGCCACACACTGTAGGTGAGCCATGGTTGCTCGGCGTCGATGTCGAGAACGTTGCCGATAAAGGGAAGGGGTCTTGGACCCGGGGGCAGTGGAAGTTTATTTTGTGGCCGTGAGGCGCGGCGGTAACAAATCATACAACCAAGCATAATTAGAGCGAGGAGGAAAACACAAAGCGAGGAAGAATACATTTCTGTTGAACTCACAAATCTTCACGGCCTCCATTATATACCTAAGTCCAGCCAGGGCTGCGGGCGAAACGGCGTCATGATAACCCCTGTTCTAGTCTGATCAAAAGTGTGGCCCAAACGTTATGCCACGCGGAAAAAAAGAATCATGAGAAGCCCGAGACGCACCACGTAAGTGATAGCCTTGCAGGCTATGATAATCGCGCCCTTGACTTCGCAGCACAAAAAATAGGTTGGTCGGCGGTTCGAAATTCTTTACAAGGCTCTTCGCCGCGGTGTCTCTTGTTTGAGATTCAGGCTTTTTTGGATTGGAAATTACTCTCTATTCTTCGATTACCTTGGTACCTTCCTCGAGACCGCCTTCTGAAACAAGCATGCTAGTTTCTGTCTTCACAGCTGTTAAGTGAGAATATTGGATTGAACCGGACATTACAAGATAGAGAGAACACGGAAGAAAGGAGGCGCACAAAGACTTGGTATTCGTGATGATCATGATCAGGGTCCATTGCAAGAGGGTATGAAGTGGTGGAACAATCGAAGGAAGGAGAAAAAAACGTAAACTGTCCCGGCTGTGACAAAGCCAAGTTGTGATAAAAAACAAGGGACAATAAAAACGGAGTCTGGCGTGCGTACTCGTCGCTGTCCATGACGGCGATTCATCGAGTCATAGCGGCACATACAGAGTGTCGCTTTGGATTATGGTTGTTTCGTCCCTTCGACAGCGGTGATGGCGATTGGGTGCCTTGCCCACCATGCCCGTGTTGTGGTGCGGATCTCATGGGACGGACACCGCAATCCCGAGGAGCTACTTCTCCACATTTAACGTGTGCTCTGTCGATGGAATACAAAAAGAATGGCGAGCGCATCAACCAGTCAGATATGGGGTTTCTGTTTCCGAGAGAATTAATGCACCCACCGAAGTCCGCAGTCGTCACACTCGAGGACAGGCTTCCACCCAATCCTCTTGGCACAAATATCGCATTTCTGGACTAGAAGGGCACTCGAGAAGAACAACTCGAGGGGATTCCAGCCTCCATCAAGATGTCTGGCAGGGGAAGTTGATTCAGAACGTTTCGCGCCTGGCCGGATTAATGTAAATCTATGTAACATGGTGAGAGCACGAATGGAAGAATGTCCTTTGGTTGCTCTGGTGGTGGACGGGACGGATGATTGAGCGGTCCGATATGTTTGGCGCGAAAGGATCGAATCCGAGCTAGTGGGCGAGATGCTGTCATCCGTGGAAGATGTCGCCCCCGGAGTGATAGGGTCCGACGTAGCATTCGGATCAGGACAGGGTCGGATCGTGAGAATTGAAGATAAGGATGGTGGAATGGATTCAGTGGCGTTGCCCGCATGTCCGCGAACAACGGTTGTGCTGTAGTCCGAGTACGTGCTGGACGTGGTGTTGAGAAGGGGAGAAGTGCTATTCTCGCTGTTTCCTGGGAGAGATGCATAAGGGTATGCATTCGCAACATGGGGTGGATTAGTTACCGTGGGTGGCCCCATCATTACTCCAATCACTGTTGAGGTGCATGCTAATATTAAAGCCTTCTGTGGTGTTCGCGATCTCGTCGTCGCTGTCTTCTTCTCCGCTAGAGAGAGTTGCCATAATATCCTCTGCCACTGTTGGGGTCGAGTGACGAATGTCTTTCCCGATTCCAACGCCAAAACTAGGAATACGAGGTGCCGTGGGCCGTTTCCCTCCTGTCATGAATTTGACACTACCTAGGTGAAGATCCTCTGTTTCTGGGCGAGCCAAAACCTCTGCTTCGATCTCCCGTAAACGGTCAAGGATATGACGCGTGGTGGGGCGTGCAGCAGGATCCTCAGCGAGGCAATCGAGGCAAAGAGAAAGGAAAGTAGGTGGGGCTTCAGAGTTCGCTAGTTTATGTACCTCATCTGCATCGATACCAAATGTGGGACCTGTACGTTTGAAATGATATTCATCGGCGAGTCGCCGAGAGGCGATTTCACAGAAAATAACGCCGAGCGAGAAGATGTCGGTTTGGAGATCGAATTCATGACCTAGGAGGATCTCAGGAGACATGTACGAATCCGTGCCGCAGAATGTAAGTCTCTTGCTCTCTTCTTCATTTCTTGCGGCGATACGGGCGAAACCAAAATCGGTGATCTTGAGGCGACCGTTGGCGGTGACAAGCAGATTCTCTCCTTTCAAATCACGATGTATGCATTTGCGTGCGTGAAGATAGGCAAGGGCACGGGCGATATCCGTTGCAAAGGATATACGAAGACGCCACGGAAAGGGCTTGTTCTTGTCAAAGATGTATTGTCGAAGGTTGCCTTGATCATGGGTCAGCGTGAATTTTCGGGCGACTATATGCGCCTACCGTTCTCGATATATTCGGAAATGATGAATATTCGACCATCGGGTTGTGGTGCACGTGAAAGGCCAAGGTACAAGACGACATTCGGATGACGGGCTTCCCTGGAAGAGAGATGAGTGATGTGCAGGGCGAGGAGGGGGAGCGGGTACTTCATGAGGCGCCACTCGCGCTCGAAATACTTGGCAACGTCGTACTTGCTCGAGGGGAGCACCTCCTTGATAGCGACGTCGATCCCCAGGTAAGAGCCTGAATCGTACGTGAGCGTTAAAATCGTAATCAAAGGCGAGATCCACCTTTGTAGACGTTGCCAAACGAACCAGATCCCAGTTTCTTCCAGTCCCCCTTGATATCCTGAGGAGGACATGAGAGAGCGAGCGAAAGTGTACGATTAGTACGAACCTCGAAAGGGATGACATCAAACGAATCTGCCATTGGACGTGTCTGGCGGACGGGCGAGGGAGCGAGGGAGCACGACTCGGATGTGGTGTCATGTTCTTCCCTGAGCACGTGACAATGTTATCTAATCTAATCTCGGCTAATAAATAGACATTAAAGTACGATGCCGTTAGTATGACAATGTTCCCTTTTCGCCTTCACGTCGAGCGTGCGGCAAATGGGTGGAGCAACCGGGACATGGACCCTGTCCCTCCCCACCTCCGGACCTGGTCGTGAGTCCTACGTAATATCCTACTACTACCCATGATTTACTATTTACCCTCTTTTTTTTTTACCAGAACATGGAGCTACGTGTGTCAACACCTTGAACCCAACCATCCACCCTTGTCCTTATAACTGTGCCTAGATCGCTTACTGGGTATCAGATGCCGCTACAATCCCAATGTGGGAGCTTTCTAGCTCTATGCTTGCAACTGGCCTGTCTTGGTGCCCGTCTCTCTTTTGTTCATGCTTGTTCACTTCCTGAAATCATTAAAGGCGTCAAGCTCTCTCTTGCATTGCTGTTGCCTATTGTATAATTTCTGCAGTCATGGTACTTAACGGAACCATCGGTGCCCGTCTACGTGTGGCCTTTCCTGTCTTGAACAGATCTTCATTTGGATTCTGGTTCAGCTACTTCACCGTTTTCAGCCGTATCGTCCTTGCCTTGTTTTGGTTTGCTATTCAGGTAAGCTACTTGTACACCATCATGTTTCCTAACTGGTCAACCATCAAATACTTAGTCATATAGCGGGTCACAATGCGTATACCAGGTGAGATCTTGTACCGCCTTTGTCTTTCCTTGTTGTTTACAACTTGGACCAAGATGATCAAAGCAATTTGGCCCTCGATTGCGGGCATGCCAAATCATATCCCTCCTCGTGCAAACACCACGAGCTCTGGCCTTTTATGTTTCTTCATCTATTGGCTCATCCAGTTCCCTTTCTTGCTACTCTCGCCCCAGAAATTGAAATTGATGTTTTACATCAAGAGCATCATCGTTCCGTTAACGTGGCTCGCCATGGTCATCTGGGCATTCATTCGGGTCCCGCCGTCTAAAGGCCTTTTCAATCAGCACGCCACCATATCTGGCGCACAGTTTTCTTGGAATTGGTTGCGCGCGTTGAACAGCGCACTCGGCTCATATGCCCCTTTGGCTGTCAATATCCCTGATTTCACTGTGAGCTTCAGATTTTTCTTTCTGTGAAATGCGTATAGCTTATCAAAGGATCAGCGGTATGCGACAACCGAGAAAACGTGAGCAGTCTTGTCAAGGCAGAGGATGCGACTCTTACAAAAATCCCAGTCAATTCGTGCAACCTTTGATCATACCCATGGCATTTGTACTCTGTAGTTTCGCTGGTATCGCAGTCACGAGCGCCGGCATTCAGCTTTACGACGAAGTACTTTGGGATCCCCTATCACTCATCGACAAATGGGACAATCGTGCTGCTGCTTTCTTTGCTTCGCTTTCTTTTTGTCTTGCAACGATTTCGGTGAACATTAGCGTGAATACGTTTGGTGCTGGAAACGACATGACAGCATTATCTCCAAAGGTGATAATCACGCTCGGACGAACAATCTCGAGGTTACTGACAGAGCAATCAGTACATCAACATCAGACGTGGTCAAATCATTTGTGCTGTCATTGGTGGCTGGGCCCTTGTTCCTTGGGAGATACTAGCCAGGTAAGTCTGTAATACTGATAATTTCATTCTTCACTCATTTGGCCACGATCCAGTGCCCAAGGATTCTTGAACTTCATGAGCGGATATACTGTTGTCTTGGGGCCATTCGCGGGGATCATGATTACAGACGTGTGCTTCCATCCGCGATCGATTATCATCCACCTGATCTTCTTCCCTTGCAGTTTTGGTTAGTTCATAAAGGAAAGGTCGATGTTCCCGCCATGTACGATCCAAACGGTCGATACCGCTACATCTCAGGATTCGTGAGTCACATCAAACTTCCTTTCTCACGTCGCGCCAACGTTCAACACCTCAAAGAACTGGCGAGCCGTTCTTGCCATGCTTGTGACTGTGGGACCTAGCTTTCCTGGCCTGATTAATGCCATCAACCCTTCCGTCAACGTAGGCTATGCGACTCGTCTCTTTGACATAGCCTGGATTTATGGGGTGAGTTCTCAACATATCATGTGCCCGCATGCTCAACTTACAATCACTTGCAAGTTTGTGGTTGCGTCTACGGTTTACTACATCACCTCCATTCTTTTTCCCGCACGGGAAACGTTTGTAGAGAAGCTCATCCTGGCAGAGGATACCGGTCTGGACTGTGACGCTTCTCTCGTCGACACATTTGAAGACAAGGGAGATGCCAAGGGTGAAAAAGCACCGTAGATCAGATCAGCGACTTTTTCTTGCCGATCCCATAATTGAAGTCACATGGTTTTCTGGGGTTTTTTTCAACCGAGGTACTTGGTGTGAAAAAAAAAAAAGGTCGCCGTCGCGAAGATGATCGGTATACAAACTCGTGCCGAGTGGTGGGTTCCTGGAATTTGAATTCGTGAATCTGGGCTCGACTCTGACTCGACCAGCTTCTGGCGAATCAATCGATCATCCCCGGCCCGTTCCGTTCTTCCTATGTTGGATCTGGAATGGAACTCGACGCGCTCGGCTACTAGTTTAGCCATGTCTCCGTCTGCTGTTATCGGAGTCTAGAGTTGATCCAACGTCGGCGGAGCATTCCACTTCTCGCATACCACTTTTTTTTCTGACGGCGTACCTGGGCAACTGCAGGCCTTGCATAATTTCGGATCCAACTCTTCTATTTTACTTTCGGAACCAATCTGCCAAGAGAAACACGGACCCGCTCACGACGTTCCGTATCCCATTGACATCGAAATTGAAGGATATCTTCCATATGCGTGCGTCGTAGACGCGCTACAAATGAACATTATTGATTCTCAAAATCTTCCGCGTGTAGCTGTACATAGTTTAAAAACCCCGTTTTGCTGGTACTCGGAGTCAGCACACCCGGGATCTTCAACAAGGCGAGAACAATGGCACTTACAATCCGATTTTGTACGTAAAATGTCGATCGAGCGGAGGGGGGTCAGTTCCGGGCATGGCGCACATGGGAGAGGATGACCAATAGGGTTCGTGCGATGGTGAGAGCGCTGTGAAGAGATACACGATCGACGGCATCATAGGCTGGTTGAATTGTGGGTGGCCCGGGAAGCTGATTCCAGGAGACGCGTGCATCGGCTGTCGGTTTCGGGGGTCTGTCCCTCTCATGTTTTGGTTCATCCCAAACGGTCGAGGTCTGAAATCTTTGATGTAGAAATCTTGATGTGTCCCGGCGTGCGTGACTAGAATGCCAAGGTAAGAACGTTGACTCATAGGACGCGATGACGAAAGTCCCACCGAGCACAATGTTTTCAGGTTTGATCCCTACATCTTGGGCAAGCTTCTTCGCATTCTGAAGTAGATATTGCCAGGCGTCTTTAACACAGGCAGCAAATGCCTCGTGAACAACAACAACATCAATCTGTTTGTACGGGGGTATGACCACCGGCCACCTGGTTCGACGTTAGCAGAACTTCTCGAGACCCCGGGCATCAAGCACGCACCCTGATATATTCGATGGTATTTCAAATCCCTGCAAAGGCTGTCGTCGAATTGGCACGTTTTCCCAGCACCAATGTTCTCCGCGGGTTCTGAAAGACACCTGGAGTGTCGCTGCATCATGCTCAAAGACGTTGCCCACGCGAACAAATGAATTCCAATCTTTTCCTCGAGGAATATACCCCAAGTCGCCAACGGAAAACTTGCACGCAGGCACGTTACGTTCGTACCAAGAATGCTCGTGAGCACCAGCGTGAAAGGTCAGATCACGGACCTGACGCAGTGTCAAGCAAGGCGTGTTAATGTCGTTATCTTCAATGAGCTTTTGAAGCTTCGATGGTAGTTCAGGTGGTTCTGTACCACTGGGAAGGAGGGACCGTGCGAGGGTCACGAGATGGTTGATCTTTTTTTGCATTTCTTCTGTGACTATTTCTTGTCAGCGACGAGTGGAACAACCAACAACATCAACACCGACCCTCTTCATCACTCTGGTCATACGAATAGGTGACTCTTCCTCGGTTTGGTAACATCTGAAATGGGTTTAGGGGCAACTACGAGGATAACGCGATAGCGTACCTGCAGACATGCATTGAGTAGTGTGTGCGCTAAACCATAGTTTCGCGCCGTGTACCACTTTCCTTCTCGTGGTGGGGGCAAGCCCACGACAAGCATCTTGTGAGAATCCACGCGGAGTCCTGCAGCCTGAAAAGCGTGAGTTTCAGGACGACTTGAAGAAGCCAAAGACGATATCGAGGTACCTCAAAAAAGTCTTGTACTTGGCTATCTGTGAGGTTTAGCTGTCTCTGGACGTAGAGTGCAGTATCCTAAAGATCTTTCTCGGTGAAGCGGGAAATAAAATGTTAATTCAAAAGCCCTAACCGCAAGGTCACGATACTTGCTCAAAAAGTGAGTGATGGGAATATACAACGAAAAAATCATGCGTACAAATCGAAGCATAAGTTCCATGCACGTCCCAAGACTTGCCGTTCGGAGCATTTCTCGTACAATTGCCTCGGGGGTCTGTGTCTTCACTATCATGAATTCAGTATTTCTCTGAGCATCCCAAGCACCAAATACGCTCACCGTTCAATAGCAAGATAAACGGCGTCGGAGTTTCGTCGTCCGAAAAGCCCAACATCTGTGGTAAATTTGGGTGGCTGGATATCGGTTAACCACATACAAGACATCAATGATACCTGAAACTCACTACAAGTTTTGAAGCATTTTGACGTCTCTTAACCATTGCTGAAGAGCATATCCATGACCTGTGCTCGGGTGGAGAATAGCTGGCGCACCCTAGATGCCTTGGTCTTTGGATCATCATATCGCTTGATGAGGGCAGGTTGTCCTTGTACTTGCACCTCCATTCCTCCCGCCCACCAGCCTTCTTTGAGGCACGATCGGCCACGTAGCATAACCTCGGACTGGTGGTATCTCCGGAACTGGAGGAATACGTGAGGTGCGACGATACACAATGACCTTTGAATGTTACCCCATGACTGTTATCCAATGTCGGGCAGCACAACTCTTCAGGCAAAAAGTGATCATTCAAGGAGTCTCGGATGCCATCTGTGGCAATCTCGGTAATTGGTTCCTCAGATGGAGAAGAAAGGGACAACTCCGTAGGTGATCTAGTGAGCTCAGGTACGTCGACGATTGTAGTCAAACCTGATTCCGCAATCTCATATTCTTCCAAATTACAATCTTGCGTTTTCTTCTTCTTGTAAGGTGGCGGATCTTCAATGCATAGTTGGGCCGTTGTTTGGATCTCGGTATTCGTTTGCGAGATCGTGCCAATGGTATAATGTAAGTCGATAAGCGTAGCAAGCTGCACGGCAACAGTCACAATTAATGCAAGGATGTCACAACAAGACTAGACCAACCTGGAAAGACTGAGCAGCTTCTTCAATCAACTTGGTATACTCGACGAGTGCATCCTCGATCGAATTCTTTCGAAGAAGGCGATCGGTCCATTTGGAGTCAGCAAGCCTCTTCATAAACTCGTGAATGAGCTTCAGAGTCCTAATATTGTATATGGGTGGCATGACACCGTGTCTCAACCGCCGTTTTATACATCGGGCGAAAGGAGTCGTGACCCACCCCTCGAATTTCTGCAAGTTTTGCACTAAGCGCTGAGGTGCAAAGTCCCATCTTCCCCGCATTTGATGATCTATGTCGACCAATATATGTGCTGCTCGCCGCGCGAGTGCGATGCAACCAACTTTATTCGTCCGTATACTCTGTACAGTAGTTGGGAGGTTGTAAGATACGCTTCCCAGGACGTCCAATCAAATGACAAGGTAAATGAACAAACGAACCTGGACTGTTTCCAATATGAGGAGAACGAGCGAAACAGCCGCTACCGCAGGTGGGAACTGGAGGGTCGAAATAAGATCCTTGGTGAAGGCTGTCGTGGAGATGGCGACCTGAAGGGGATCAATGGGGGAAACTTTGGAACGAATGGATCGCAATGGCATCGTGTGCGCGTGTGTTAGGCTTCAACTTGGTACTTGATGACAGCTTTCGGGTGGTATTCTAGACTCGTTACTGATGCATCCCCTGGCGGCTTACTGAAGCATCCGCGGGCAATTTCGAGCTGGGATACATACTGGTAGGCTCGCCGGAGTCAAAAAGTTGCTTAAAAGAACTTCCGGAGTTTCTTTCCTCAACCTTTTTGAATACGAGCAAATTCAATATCTTGAATTGCCGGTGGGGACTCTAGGTCAGGTTAAAATAGTTCAAGTTCGTCGAGTGGCAAGATGGGAAAATTAGCGCCGAGAATCTTAGCCAGGTTATATTTGTCCGTCTGTCGTAAACCTGTGGCAGCTTCAAGCTTGCCGAGTCAGCCTGCCAAGTAGTAGATATGTCCTACAGACCTCATAGCACAAGTACTTACTGCCATCGAGAAGTGCTAGGTGAAGGTTTAGACAGAGTCAATAGAGACTCGCGGTGGATCTGCCAATGATCGAGAAGTAGAACCTGAATATGAACAATACCTCTCTAGCAGCAGTTCAATGAAACCGTGACGACGACGATATTGAAGTGAATGCCAGCACATTCAAGCGAAACATAACATAATGTGCTATCTTGAAACCATAATTTGCTGAGCCTCGACATGTCGTTCCGGCGAGTGACGATGCCCTCGATCTTTTTGAATTGGTGCATTGCCTCTTGACCAATCACCTGACTACAGACGTAGCACCTCTACATACCATCCTTAGTTCAAGCCCCGACTTCCTCGAATTTTCCTCCCCATCTCGAGTGCCCTCTTGCCCTCTAACCAAAGCATTGCTTCTGCGCATTTCGAAGATCAAAAGGCGGTAGCTCCAAATCTAGATGGAGGCCATCATACCTTGATAAGTTCTTGGTATGATTCTCGGTATTTCATGGCATCCGTCATCTCTGGTAAAGGTGAACCTAAAGTCATTCGTGGTCACTTCTCGACCTGTTTTTACATCGACTACATTTGCTTGGACCCGAACGTGCTGTGATTTCAGGACGCAGCCTGAGGGTTAGGAGCAACCCTACCCTTAGCTCGAAAATATTTCTTACAACTGCAACAGGTACTTCGCCCAGGTAACTTGTATTCAGAATCTGGGACTCCAGACGGAGAATTGTGCCGATATTTACTGGCTGTTGGAAAGATATGCCGTCCAGCGAGAGGAACGACACGTGCGACTTGGTGAAGAGGCAAGAGTTCGCGAAGCCAAGCTACATTCATATAAGTCAAGAAGCCGTGGTCCGAGATAGATATTGTGATTGATTTTACCTCGTAAGCAAGACGCATCAAGTATCCTTGTGTTGACACGGTCACTATACTGCGATCTAAGAAAGAAGAAGGCGTACCTCCAAAGATCTTTTGATGGACACTTTACAAACTATAGCTCAACTTCATAACATAACATAATCCCGACTTACTTGCGCTCTTGCGGGAACATGAGCATGGTTTTCTCGAGTTTAGTATCTCCTATCCATACTTTGTCGCATTGTAAGTTGGAGGGATCTCCTTGTGCGTAATCCAAAAAGGTCTGGTGAAGTTCTGCAGCTTCTTCTGAACTCGGGGGAACGCGCGAGAGTGATCGGAGTGCCAGAGATCTTCTTCGATTCTGTGCATCTTACAGTAACCTAGTTAATCCCCCATGTAGCATAAGGGAAGGATAGCTACCAACCCTTTCCCATGGAATAAAGTGCTTGTTCATCTGCGGTTCTGATGATAAGAGAATTGACTGGGTGGGCTTTACGAGTCCGGGCATCTCTGCAAACCATTGAAAAGCGTCCTGGTGAACAGGGAAAATTTGGGGTGTATTAGAATAAGGTTTGATGTGACCACTGAAATACGCACCGAGCATCAGAGTTTCTTCATCGCCATCCGGACTGAGAGCCTCCATCTTAACGACAACTTCCATCGAGCTGGTGCCTGTATAAATGACTTGTCCGCTCAAGCGGATGTCGCGCACAGGGTAAAGCGATGCAAGCAGGTCTAATCTATACATGCCATGAATAGTCTGCGACTGTGCAGATAGGGAGATATAAACCTATCCACCGAAGCTGTCACAACATAGAAACCTCGCTCGGAGATGCGACCAAGAGTCTCCACGTCCGGTCCGAGCATATGCTTGTACGAAATCGAGCCAGCCAACGAATCCAAGTGTTCCATTAGCATACCGGTACGAAGGCCACCATATGCATTAGTGTATCGCTCGAAGAGTTCGGAGGATGACTTGAAGGGGAGAACGATTTGAGCATAGGTATCGTGCATGTCGCGTGGAGGTAGTGATTCTTGAGACGGAATTGGTATGGTATGGTCGATGGGTTCCGGGGGAGTTGATGAATTCAGGAGGGTCTCCGACCAGAGTGCGCTCTTCCTCAATGGAATAATGCTACAGAAGACTTAGCTCGAGATACATTAGGCGACCAAGATGCAACTTCGCATACTTGCGGTAAGCCGGATTCGACCTTGCTCCTACAAACAGAAGGTCAACATGAATTCCGATACTGAAACAAACGACTCACGGACCGCCTTGAGCAACGCGTCCATTGACCTTACATCTTGTGTTTCGCAGGATGCTTTGGTCTGTGATAGGGATGGTGAAGTGCACCAATGGCGGACCGTTGCCAGTGGTACGACTCTTTTGACGCTGGGAGAGTTGAGCAACCTATACCGGATGGACCGCGGCACGGAATTGAATAATGCCATCTGCCGATTCGAGGAAATGAAAAAAAAGGGAAGTTTCAGCGTCGCAATGTTTCCAAGGTGTACTGGTGCTTGGTGGTCACCTCCAAGGAGCTGCTGTACTGCTTTCCAATCTAGCCTCTAGCGTCTACTAGTACGCATCAAACTTGAAAACAAAGGTGAACTTTACCTACGTAAATTGTAATTATCTATCTCAAGCTCCGCTCACCGCTTCACTCCAATGTGAACATCGTTGTGGAGATAAGTAAAACGAATCGGTAAAGCTCATGGATTCTTGTGAGCAACCGGATAAACATCTTACACAAACTTGTTCGCATTGAAGGAATCGATCTCCCAACGGATTTTACACGGGTTGCTCCGACGATACAACGCACCCGCAGTCGTTACCGTCATTCTGAAGGCAAAACTCACCTTCACTTATCCGAGGTCGATGGCAATCACAGTATTTGCCAAACTACGCAGTTTCGGCAGTGTATTCTTACATTTTTTGTCTTAAAGCTTGGCGGCAGGTTTTTTTTTTTCGATCCCGAGGATTTTGATTTGCCGCTGGCTACAGTATTGTACTCCTCGCACTCCGGGTAGCGGAAGTCGCCCCCTGGATCCTGGTCCAGGAAGACGATTGCCTCATTAGGCAGAGGCGGAAGGAAGGCAAGATCATGAGTGGGGTGAGGTCGACGCAGTCCACGACTGCAGGTGCACCCGCACCGTTTTGTTCCGTCCGACCATATTTCTTGACAACATTATCACGACCGACACATGGTACGCTAAATTTACAGGAACCTGCGTCGGGAAACATGTTGTGGCTGGTCAGTCTCACTGGAAAAGCCGACTGGGAATTAGAGCTGACGTTATCCAACCGGTTTTTCAAATATCTCCAAACATGCGCTTTCTAAATGCTGCAGTCAGCACGCAGCAGCGTAACCCGGATCACAAACTCACAGCACTTCTGGAGCTTCGCTAAGTGGTGTATATCCACCGATCATCTCCCTGGCCCACACATCCCTCAAGAACCAGCCGATATGACCAACAGCGCATCCAATCAAATCACTCGCAGCAGCCTTCCACGTACCACTGATGACCCATGAGAATGCGACGAGAGCGAGTGGCAGATACGATGCTGATATCGTGAAGATGCCAAAGAGTGCGATTGGCGTGGATGGGTGCCGTCTGGACCATATATAGATCGGAACAAAAGCCAGAGAGGACGAAAGGAATGGAAGATTAACTAATGGTGATAGTCCCTGAATGACTTGGTGAGTAGATGGTGCCAGCTGGATACGTTGGAACACACTAAAAGCATCAGCGATGAAAGCAAAAGCAACCAGAAGTAGTCCGCCTTTCTACTGGCAAACGACGATTCTTCTAACATCCGACTATACCGCATACTGGCACAAGGAAGATGAACTCAGAGTGATTTTAGAGATGAGAACACACTCACAAGAAGAAAAGATGGAATACGAAATCAAGCGAGAGTGGACCAAAGTAGAAGAAGGTGGTGAGCATACGCCAGGGCTTTTGAACCCATCTAAGTGAGCTTGCTCACAAGTAAGAGTACGAGACTGACCTGTGCGTTAGCAAAAGCAGACTTGAAAGAAAAGTATAATTGTAGCGGAGTAACGACTTGACATTGCTGTACGACACCCACACCATAAGTTCTTGATGCAGGTGAGGGAGTACAACTGGACGTACGACTGCCAGGCTCGTGGCTACTGAGAACGCTAACCATGCACGTGTGATTGGTGGAACTTGCATTACCCATGCATCCATGATTTTTCCGACAAGTCGTATGTCGGCACACGGCGGCGTAGAGTATTGGCTTGAAAGTAAATTGGCGAGTCGTGTCGTACTATAATATTATGATTATGTAAATGCGCTACGTTGCTGAGTCAGCTGGACTGCCGCAGGTTTTAAATGCTTCAATGATGACCCAGTCACGAATCACGATTGAATGATCTACCCTTGTTCAAGCACTGGCAACGGACGCCCTATAACAACTGAGGACATGTATATCTGCCAAAGGACTCATCGCATCACCCTCAGGCTCAATCACCTCCCAACTTTATTATTTCATGGACGGTAAGTGTGTGGCGTCGACGAGGTTCGCCTCGCGATGTCAGACATGCACATCATGATATACCATGCATCCGTCACGCCTGTATTCGTCTTCAGCTTGAACTAGGCATTTTCCCCTTCCATACACGTTACTGAACGCCACAAATTGCCCACAATTTACCCATATACACAGATAACAATCACCCGACGATTGATGTCACGGTATTGTTTGTCGCTGCCAGACAGTGCCAGCGTTGCTTGTCCCTGAAGGTGTCCATGCATTTCCGATGCATGCCGCCACTGATACCGTTGAGTACCGAACTCCATCCGACATCATATATAGATGACAATATATCCAGTTTGCATTTCGCATCGCGGTGACATGTAACATGTGGAAGCAACAATCACCCGATTGCTTGATGTCATCATTACCAGCGTCGTCATGTTGCCAGCGTCCCCGAAGATAAGGCTGTAGATTCTTTTCAAATTCATTTCTATCCCGTAAGTAACTGCCACAGTACTAGCCTTGGGGCGACTTTGACCAGGGTACGAAAGCACAAAGCCTTACCTCATCCCTAGTGAGCCCAACTGCGAGTCATGGCCTCCTCCCATACGACTCCGGGTCCTTGCTTTCCCGACTTGTGCTCACATTGCGTCCAGTCTGCTATAATCATCGTTGCTTCGTTCCGACTACACGGTAATTCGCAGGTATGGAAGACCGCATGATACTACCACGGGCCAAGTATCTCTCGCGTTATTGTTACAGGTATCAAGTGTTCATGTCTGACAATGCAGAAATCCGAGTCACATGATCGGCATCAACAACCCGTTCTTGGACCAAGATATTAGAGTCACTTTTTTGGGTGGTCGATCGACGGTCATAAAAGCTGATAATATGTCACTCTTCCCAGTGTTGTTTTTGGGCGCAGTCATATTTGTTTCCAAAATGAAGAGGGGGAAGTGGAACACGGAGTATGTTACATACGTACGCAGTGGTGAGGTTGCTACTCTCAGATAGTGGAACCTATGAGGTGCAACCCACCATGTGCGACTGACTTGAAGACTTCTCTGGCATGCAAATTGACCGCTTTCTCTTCTTTTATTTATTTCCTCGGCTCAGGTTGTGGTGCAGACGGTTGTCACAGTAGTGACCACGGGTGTCGGGGGCCGTAGACTCTGCTTTTACCCTCAATTATATGCAGAAGCATCACAACAGAAATAGACAATCATGTCACATTTCCTGTATATCGTGACTCGTGAAGCTGCACGACTTTTTCCAAACAAGATCGTTATTACTCCCTCGTACGTCTTTCCCTAATGTCAGAGATGCGCATGGTGTTTAGGACGATTCAGGAGATTGTGTATAGGCAGGAACGATGCCCTCATCAAGACTCAAGTACTCAAGGAGGTATTCAAGTTTGTACATGTATAGAACTACTAGAAGGGATATTTGCGTGCCGTGACTCATAAAAAGGTTTTTTTTCTTGCATAGGAACCTGTAAGCGGCAAAAGCATCGTGTGCGATTCGGATACAGAGGGAGGGAATATTCAGGATTGGTGGCGATTGTCTACCCAATCTCCGTCTCTGTCGCAACGGTGGATCTCCGGTGCCAGTAACCGGTGACCTCGCAATGCAGCCTGTCTTGGACGGGCACGCCCTTTGGAATGCTTGAACGAGAATCAGATCGTCTATCACGCCGAACCGATCGTTGCGACTTACTAGTAAGTATCGTTACCTATGGGAGTAAGCGTGCAGACAAAACATATCAAGCCTCTGTCTTGTAAGGCCGAGTCCGTCTGTGACGAGCGGACAAGTGCGATACGTACGAGTTCTGTTGGTAGGACGTCAGCCAAGAATGGAAGGTGCGCGATAAGAGGACGAATTAATGAATAGTGATCTGATTACGAATACTTGAATGATGCTGATGAATGCGTGTCGACTTCGGACTGAATGCGAGGGGAATTGGACTTGAATTCGATGATGAGAACGACGATACATGGGCTTTATATACGAGAGGCATTAGACTATGACGTAGTGCGGAAAAACAAAGAAACAAAGAAGTGAAAAGGTGAAAGGTGAAAAGAAAGGGAAGAGGCAGTACGCGTCAAGGGACAATGTTGCGGCGAGATGAATGTATCGTTGGTGATTGGGTGACGATGTGAAGAGAGCGGTGATCATCGAGATCGGGCCGTAAACGCGCAGCGTTCCTTACAGTCTGTTCGGCAACGCAGGTGGCCCTTTATGCATTCACGCATGATGCATGGTTTCTGCTATGATACTTCCGTCTAGCAAACATTGGGGTAATGGAGCACGTATAGATATATAATCGATATATATACAGGACCGATTGGATTCCGAAGAACAGATGGCAATGTCATAGGCTACAGTAAGAATCCAAAATAAAAGTGTAAAACTTTAGGAGACGACCGTCTTCTCGTCGTCCTTGTCCCCACTGTCACTCTCTGAATAGTAAGAGATAGAATGGACACCGTGAGGGCTCATTCTCTCGCAGGAGACCGTGATTGTGCTGCTTTGTTCTTCCTTGGCTTGCCCACGGCCTTTCTCCTCATCTTCGCCACCTTGAGAGGACAGCCATACTGCGTACACAGTGGGGACTGACTCGATGGAGGATGAAGCCCGTGATTTACTACTCGACACCTCGAGGGAAGAGTTGGTGAGGCTCAAGGCGGAATCGGATAACAGTTTAGGACGGTTGGAGGTGAACGAAGGTCGTTCGACCTTGTCTTGTTTGATCGGGTCGTGCTGGAATGTGTCCTGTGCGAAACCAGACACTTGAAGCGCTTGTTCGACGTCCACTGCAGTGGTCGCGGGTCGCAATGTAAGTGAGTATGCCTAATGTCGTGCCAGCAAACGCGTTCACTCACAGAATTGTGCGAGTCCTTTTCCAAAGTTAATTCTGCAGACGATGGACACAATGCATGTGATCACGAGCGAGATATCCGCTAGAGTCGTCACACAAGTGAAGTAGCGCCATGACACATATTCGTAGCGGTAGAGAACATTCCCAAACCAAAGACCAGAGATGAGTAGCAGACAAATGCTCAAGAAGGAGTATATGAGGAATAGAAGACGCTTCTCTTTGGTGATGGAGTATGTGCCCTAAAAGATTTGCCCACTGTTTTAATACTGCAAACACGAGAAAAACGACGCGTAGACCGACCAGCACTACCCACGGGCCGAGAATCTAAACCAGGGTTTTAGTCGGATTTAGTCCTAGGGGTACTCTACACTTACTATGACCACAGCATAAAATCCTACGTCATACTTGAAGTATGACTCGGAGGAGATCATATTAAATCTATGTTCCTCAAACCAAACCAAGGCAGAGGTTAGGATGAAGAACATCGAGAATAAGTGGCACACGCGTGTCCAGAGCCTCCACTATTGGTTGTGGCATGCATGTTAGATTGAGGTACGGTTAATGTGTCCATGATATCGCACCTTTAACAACTGATTTATAGCTGGGGGCGAGCCAACACTAGAGAGAGTTGCATTCGAGTATAACTACAAATATCATGTAACCATACGGTTTTTTTAAGGGTTCACACACACCTTGGTCAATTTAAAGACAAAAGGAAGCGTGCCTAAAATAGCTGCGATACCCAAGGTTAAAGCCTGACACATGAATGAACCGTGTGAGAGAAAATCATCACTATGGCCGGAAAACATGACTGACTGCATAATAATCGCTATGTTGCCATGTTTCCAGGACATCAAACTGCCCACAGGTCCTGTCGACGATTATCTCGTTATAAAAAGTTTTTGCTGAGGCATCACTATGGAGGCGATATGAAATCCAGCTGATATTCACGGCCTGAGCAACCAGTACGACAATGCTAAAATGATAATTAGAGATACCTCCAAAAGACGACGAAAGAACGAACAGATGCGGATAAGATTCAATCAGCAGCTAAAATTAAGTATCAGTATGGATACAGAATCGGTGGGAGTATGCCCTACAGCGAGGAGCGAGTTCATAACAAGCCAACTTTGAAAGACGAGATAGACGATTTCCTCGGTCTTGGTGGTATGAAGGCTGTCAAATATTAGGTCAGTGTGTTTAAGTTGGCATAGCAATTTTAGCACTTACTATCTTTCTAGCCAAGTCAATCCCTGCGCACATTCCACACTCAAAGTGTTTGTTGTTGCAGGTGTCATGTTAGTAACCACATTGTGACATACTGTACCGTGTACGTCTGGGATTCCATAACAGATTTCTAGACCATTGTGGTGGGCAACGGTAAAGCCTCGCTGGACACCAACGGAGTTAATAGCACTTGTCACAAGCTCGCGGTCGCGTGAATAGCCTGACAAAAGCACGGCGTGGAGAACTGTCTGTGCGGTGTAGTTCGCTAGCACAAATACCAAGAAAGCTATCGTTATTCGTGACCGTGTTAATCGAGCCCGCTGTGTTATATGCAATGGATCGATTCAGATGACAACTGTGAATTCTTCAATTAGTGACTTACCCATGTATTCAGGATCGTAGGGGCGAAGCACCCTAACCACATATTCACAAACTTTTTGAATGAGGGAAGAAAAAAGTCGAGCCACTAGACGTAGAAGTGAACGAGAGGTAGGGATGGTCAAGGAGCAGCCGATCGGAGGTAGATAACGAACGTGTTTCATTAATACACTGGTCACAGTTGATATATCTGTCCAATGTTTCCAAGATCTGGTCGTCAACTTGAAGAGGCTGTCGGGATCCGCCGGAGGCCAAACGGTATGGGCGGCCCGCCGTTCAAGTCATTACCTGACGGTGTTTCAGGTGACAGTCTGTTTTGATCTTTGATCGTAGTCGCGTCACTGCCACACAGCAGGTGTGCAAGGATCATTTACCACCATCTACGAAGACTCTCCACACCTTTAGTGAAACACCCACCGACAACGCAAGACTACTATGAGGCATGCTGGCATCGAAACTTTTCTGCAAGTTACTTCATGGTACTTAAAAAATTTGAAACTTCTGTGACATTTGTTTCAGATATACTTCCATCTACGCAGTCGAGCATATGGAAGGCAACGCGTCATCAGGATCTGCCAATATTGCTGATCGGGTTTCAGCATCTCGAATGGAAGAGCTTCAGATTTATATTCGATAAGATGACTTAATTTACATATAAAGGTGACGTCAAAAAGCTCTGATACGGCTCAGCATTCTTCGGGATTGCAACATAAGGGAATGCGTCACAACTGCTAGTATTCCCTTGAATACATGCAGCAAGTGCGTATCCAGTGTTTTGACCCTCAAAGTAGGCCCCTTGTAAGAAACCTGAAGCAAAAAAAGGCGTCAACGGATAATTCAGGACGGACTCACACTGACAACTTACCGTAGTACTCGACGTTAGTAGCTTCACCAGCAAACCAAAGGCGTTTGTCTACTGTTGCTTTCAAGTTTACAGACTGTCCCGGTACATAGGATGGCCCATAATTGGAGTAAGAGCCATGGAACAGTGGATTCGAAGCCCAGATTGGCATATGAATAGCAACGGGATCGGGAACAGTGATGTCAGGATACATCGACCGGAGAACTTCCATGACCTCCGACTGAACTTCGTCAATAGTGAGCTGTTCGACATAGAGAGACCAATCTCCCTGAAAGAGCATAAGATCAATTGTCGCGGCTGGGAGTTCACTTACAGTGACAGTGACAAAGACGATGCCAGAACCTGGGAAGAATCCGACGTGATCCAAGCTTTGCCAAACGGGGTATTTTCCTCTTTGCTTCGCTGCATATAATCCCATCTAATGCAACTTGGGTTAAGCAGGTGTTGCTATAGCCTGGTGTAAGCTTACCTCTGTCGGGAACCAGAAGGTCTCGTTGAATTGAAAGAAAATCTTTGTATAGGTAGCCTAAGGGATATTAATAATCAGAACCCAACCAGAACCCAGGCGCCAACTAACCATTTCAATGCTATTGACGGCTTCTGTTTTCCAGTCCGGCAAGGGAGGTTTGAAAACAACCTCCGGGTGTTGCAAAACACCGACACTGAAGGTGCACAGAACATAATCAGCAGTAATCTTGAGCCCGTTGGCCGTGTGCACAGTGACAGCGTCCTCGCCATATTCGATAAGATCAACTGTTTGGTTGAGGGTCAACTGTTGTGGCTGCAGAAATTCCGCTGCTTCTGCCTGAGCGATATACGAGTAACCTCGTTGGTCAATACACATCTGATTAACATCAGAGAATCCTCCATATCCCGAGTCATATGTGAAATTATTGTTCTATGAAAAGTAAGAATGGAATGAAGAATATGAACACAGGACTCACCCACGAAGAAGCGAGCCACGAAGTTTGAGAGGGCGACTAAGGGCAGCTCAAGCAATGCTCAAGTTCGTCAACAAATAGCGTACCTGAGCATCTGAATTGGACAAAATTGATTGAAAGGGTCAACATTAATCACCAAAGCAGAAACAAAAATGTAGCTTGCATTCCTGACCACTGGATTAGCCAAGGTCAACGTATAAAGAGGTCGATACTCACAAAATCGACCTGGTAATAGATGCTGGCAACTTCTTGCGGTGTGCTGGGGCTGACACCCATTAGACCATACGCTGATCGCAGACTCATATCGACATTGCCGTCCAGTATTTGTTGGCCTAGTCCAGCAAGATCAGACGGGATTCAAAACACAGCAAGAGCCTCAATATACCTGCGATAACAGTGGCTTGAGTGAAATCATTGACTGCATCATTAAACACGTTGGTGTAGTCATTGTAGCCACTGTCGTCATAAGTACCTGCGGCTCATTTAGCACCTGGAATATTTCACACAAGATGAGACAGTATACGTACTGACATTTCCATACATGTCGTTGAAAGCGGTGGTTAGGTTCCACTTGAGGGCCAACTCCCAGATGGGGTTTGCGGGACCATTGCCTTGCTGTGTCCCTTGGACCCAGTTAGGACCCATCTCGACGACGACTTGTCTACCTGGTACACCGAATGATTCGTGAATCATACGACCACCCAGCTCGGACCTAGCATCGAGGATTATGAAGTCCTCAATGCCCTGCTCGTGAAGTGTTCGAGCAGCAATGATTCCCGTCATGCCACCACCGAGGATAAGGACGGTGACATGATTGGACGTGGTGGATGTCGTGTTCGCACTCTGGACAAATGCACCGGCGGTAGACAAGAGCCAAAGAAAAGCAACACGATACGACGCTCTGGAGAGAAACATGTCAAACAGGATAACAAAAGGGGGGTCCGAGCACTGACGTACTGATGCTTTAACTACCCGTTCGTTCGCATCCCCGGTTTAGCCCTCTGGTCACCAGACTATCCCCGCTTTCAGAAGCGGCCGGCTCTCACCTCTGCGAAAAACCGAAGTACACAAGCTGATAGCACGTCGGCTTATGGAAGGCGACCGCGGACAATTGTCGGTCGCTCTCACGACCGTCCGTACTGATGATCCAAGTCCTGAATCAGGTGAGTCGTCCACGCATCACACGACCAGCAAGGTGAGTCGACAGATAGCAAAACCAGTCAAAGATTCTCAACGTAACCAGGACTCTTCGGATTCTTCTTCCCACAATCACCATCTTCTCATCTCCGAGTCGTTATATATATAAAATAGGCAGTGCGCAAGGTTCCTTGCGCGTGCATTTCCAGTGTTCCCATTAGACGGACTTTGAGTTTATTAGTAAGACAGCCTGACAATATTCGCGTGACAATCTGATCCGGGCCCGCCAGCCTGGGCCAAGCGGCCGCCTTTTATTTTCTCTGGGCGCCCATTTACTTGCGGGTTGTTAAGCTGGGTTTAATCCAAACCAAACTCGTTACTCGGGCTATAGAGGGCCACTTGGAATCCTTGAATCCACTTTTTCCCAACGATCTGGAAGCACGACTTCGAGTTAACCCTACTTCCAGATTGATACTTTTAGTTTGACCCCGGACTCTCAAGACATTCAATTGTCCCTCAGGTTGAAAATTGGGGGCCTAGCCTTCGCACTGGTAGCTCACAACCAAGCTCCTGCTCATTACGTTGTGCATCTCATCTGATAGGCATCACGCAGACATTCAAATTCCATGGTAATGTACAACTATCCATGTTCCAGGGTCAATGTGTACTATCGTTCCAAGCTGCCGGCCTCCCCCTTCCCCGAAGATCTGCGCCTGGATAATGCAGCTAACTAGAGGCCAGTACTCGTGAGAATGGTATTCCACTACTGACCCTACTGTCTTGCATACGGCGAGAGGGTGATGTTGGCATGGTCAATAAGCCTTCAGCGCCTCACAAAACTTTTCGCTCAAAACCGTTGTTGCGTACAAGTACCCCACACAAGCTATTTGACTCGTATATGTAAACGAAGGAAGAACTTGTACTATCATCGGACCTGCAAATTTACACATCTGATGATAGTGAATCATGCGTCATGCTTCAGTCAAGCCTCAAATGTTAACGGAGACCAGTCGCCGTCGTCGTGGTCGTGGTGTGAGGGAACATGTCACAACTGTCCTTCTTGCCTTGAATACATGCCGCAAGTGCGTGACCAGCATTTTGACCCTCGTAGTAGGCCCCCTGTAACAAACCTGAAACAACATATCAGCGACTATCTCGGGACGAATCTTCACACACGAGTTACCAAAGTACTTGTCGCTGGTAGCTTCACCAGCGAACCAAAGGCGATGGTCAACTGTTGCCTTCAAGTTTTTCAAATGAATAGGGTCATAGGATGGCCCCCAATTTGCGTATGAGCCACGGTATAGTACATTTGAATTCCAATCTGTGACGCGAATAGCAACGGGCTTGGGAACCATGATGTTGGGATACATCTCCTGAAGAACTTCCATGACTTCCGATTGGATTTGCTCAATAGGGAGTTGTTCGACATAGAGGGCCCAATTTCCCTAGAAAGAGTATGAGGACGATCATCGCTGTCCGGAAATCACTTACAGTGACAGTCACAAAGATGATGCCGGAACCCGGGAAGAATCCGACGTGATCTAAGCTTTGCCACACAGCATACTTTCCTCTTTGCTTCGCTGCATACAACCCCATCTAATGCAACGTGCTTTCTAGGGGTGTTTTTACGGCTCGGTAAATGCTTACCTGCGTTGGGAACCAGAATGTTTCGTTGAACTGAAGGTAAATCTTTGTGTACGCAGCCTGGGGTCTCGTAAGTAGCGAACTCAAATCCAAAAGTCCGACTCACCATGTCAATGCTGTTGATTGCGTTGATTTTCCAGCTAGGAAAGGCTGGTTTGAAGACAACATCTGCGTGTTGCAAGACACCGACACTGAAGGTGCAGAGAACATGATCAGCAGTGATCATGAGGCCGCCGGTTGTGTGCACAGTGACACTGGCCTTGTCATACTCGACAAGGCTGATGCTCTGATTAAGGATCAGCTGTCGTGGCTGTAAAAATTCTGCTGCTTCAGCCTGGAGGATGTACGAGAATCCTCGCTGGTCGATGGACATTTGGTGCACATCCGAAAATCCTCCAGATTCTGGCACGTGTGTGAAATTATGTTTCTATCAAGAATGAGAATGCAACTAGAGATGTATCAACACTGGGCTTACCCGTGCGGAAGCGAGCCACGAGGTTTGCGACGGTGGCTAAGAACGGTTCAAACAATAGCTCAAGTTCCACGCCATATTAGCATAACATACCTCTCCATCTGCATCCAATAGTGATTAATGGATGAAATTAGCTATTGCGGACACACACATATATAAATACAACTTACATTGCTGGAAAACGAATCAGCCAACCCTAGGATAGAACGAAGCCGACACTTACAAAATCGATCTGGTAGTAGTCGCTGGCAACTTCCTGTGGCGTGTTTGGGCGGACACCCATTACGCCATAGGCAGCGCTCAGACTCAAGTCATCATCAAGGCCGTCTTTCAATTGTTGTCCTGTTTCACAACGCTCATGCAATATTCAATGTGGACGAGGGACCCGAAATACCTGCGACAACAGTGGCCCGATCGAAATTATGGACCGCGTTATTGAATACGTCGGTGTAGTTATTGTAACCATCCTCGTCATATGTAGCTAGCGCTCATGAGCACACCGTTCGCATCTCATGCAAGATAAAGTACATACTTATGCTTCCATACAAGTCATTGTAGACGGTACTCAGGTTGTGCTTGAGTGCCAGTTCCCAGACGGGATTTGCGGGACCGTTGCCTTGTCGAGTTCCTTGGATCCAGCTAGGACCAATCTCGACCAAGACTTGTCTGCCCGGTATACCGAATGCATGGCCAATCATGCGACCACCCAACTCAATTTTGCCTTCCATGAGGATGAAGTCATTCATGCCTTGTTCGTGAAGGGTTCGCGCAGCGATGACTCCTGCCATGCCACCGCCAAGGATAAGGACCGTGGTGTGATTGGAGACGGTGGATATTGTGCTCGGATTCTGGGCGAATGCACTAGAGGTGCCAGTGGACAAGAGCCCAAGGGATGCAGCACATTGGAACACTCTGGAGAGAAACATGTCAGAAAGAACAGGAGGGGCTCTCGAGCGAGAGAAAATATACCATTAATTTAAAGCGTGCATCCTGCTGAAACTCACGGCACTGCTCACAACTTCAAGAAAATCAGATTCCATACCGTAGTGAATGCATCACCGATGTAACTCGCCGCAAGTTATTACGTAGGTTTTCCAAAAGGAGATTTTGAGATTGGCTAAGTACTATTCTGTTGCAGACTTGCAGTGCCACTGGCATAACCATCGAACCAGTAAGTTTGAACATTAACTACTAATCTTGATAAACTTCCGGCATGGGTTGTGTCGAAAAATAAATCGGCAACGGGGCAAGTGATGGAATGTTCGGAAGAAGAAGTTCAGAACCAGAAGGTCCAGAACTTGAGTGTCAAGTCAATTTACCCGTGCGCTGTGCTTCAAATGGGGCAAGACTTGAACCACATAGAGGTATATCTGTGCTCACAGTCTAAGCGAGACTCGGCTGAAAAAGTATCCAGAACAACACGCCATTGATCCTCAAACATGTCACACAGCGATCCATCAATCCGACCTCGGCTCAAAGCTCACAAGACCATACCTCGAACGGGTTTCAGTCAAACCCCACGAGTGACGATCACAGCACTGAATGACAAAGAACGACTCACTTGCCGTTTATTCTCCATTTCGCGTCCTTTCTATCCAGCTCATCCGCGACATGCTGTGCAATGCCGACCACCACATCCGCCTTGTTAGTGCGAAGGCTCAGCAGGGGAAAAGCGCCTGCTAACGGGCCTGTTAAGAGATTCAGTCAGATCGTGTCAACATGTATTATCGCACGCTCGACGCTTACCGAGGGCCGCAGCAAAGGGCGTGGAGACCGGCCAATTGACATCTCCGGTGAGTCTGGAAGTTTCACTCGATTCAGTTAACCCAGTGCAACCAAAACAATATCGTACTTGCGATAGCTAAGGGATACCCAAGCGTCATGAACGCGCGACGATTTACATTAAAGTCACACGCACTTGAGATCACCCTGGTCCGAATCGGTGAGTTACGTGTGGGGGTTATACGGAATCCACCGCGAAACTTACATACCTTGAAAATAACAAGGTCACTCTCATGTAACCACTGCCAAAGTTGGCTTGCCCTTTCCTTCATGTTCCAGTAGGGCCACGGTTCCGTCCAGAACTTGGCGATGGTTTGCCCGTCGACCTTTACACTATTCACTTCTACATCTGTGCTTAGGATAAAGATACCCTGTTCAAGATATGACCGCCAGCGCGTTACCATTGACTCTAAATGAGCAGGAGAGTTGCCGTCTGGGAGCAATACCTCCGGAAAGAACGTAGGCGAGAGAAGGGATGTAATGGTGCTCTGGAAATCGGTAGGGGTAACATCGGAAACGAACCACGGGAAAAGCTTTGGGCTGGAAGTCGGTCAGCGATCAGTGTTTTCTACAGAGCGGCGATTTCTACATACTGAAAAACCACCTTCGAAATGTAAGGGGTATATGTCACCAGAAAATCCGCAAAGACAAGATCAGTGAACAGCTGTTGGGGTACGTTATTTTTGTATGATTCAGTCACTGGGAAAGCTGAGATTTAATACCTCGAAACCCGCTGATGGCAGTAAGCGAATCAAGCAATCGTCAAATTTGGATGCCACGCCTACCATTGTCCAAAACAAAGTCACATCGCTTCCCTGACCCTCCCAGAGTCTTGATGTATTCCCACGCCGCATCTTGGTCGTCTTTGAGGATGAACTCTTGCCTCTCTCGCTGAGCATCCTTCCCTACTGTCTGCAGATTTTCAATGTCTGATGGCGTCAAGTGGGTCAAGAGAGAAAGATCCTAAGTCAATCATGAACGAAACTTCGTTTTCAACCACAAATATTCATACAGTCGCATTTCCCCTATAGCAGTAGACGTTCAGACTGAAACACATCAGACGAACAAGAGACAATATGCTTGCCAAAGACACATTTGAACCATCTCTCGGAAGAGAACGAGGAGTTTGTCCGGATTCGACTTCAAACTTTCCTTTTCATGATCTAGCTCGTGCATCGTGGTTGCGATCTCTTCACGCAGACGGGTGAGTATCGGCGTCGCACACCAACGTAAAGCCGCCACGCACGGTGTATTGCCGCGCAGCTGTTCTTGAACATTTTCTCCTTTTGCGTAAAGAAGGGATCGAAGCCACGCCATTGACGCGTCTCGTTAAAGTATGATCTAAATAGACGGTACCTGCCCCATTTGCATTTTCAAATCTGCCAAGACGAACGGGGATGGTGTGGGACGCACAAATAACATCTGAACAGAAAGACGAGGTTAAAACTAGGAGGATCTCGAGCCCAAAGTCGATGACGCACTCCGCATAGAGCCAAGGTGCAGTGAACCATGTATTCTGATGGGTGGTTGCTAATTCGGCGAGTTCAGCGTTGTACACGTCGACGTCAACATCGCCATCCTCGGGGATTGGTCTACAGACAGGGTGGTCAATGGTCGGTGTTTCATTGTAAAGAACCGCTTTTGCCTCACTCGAGCTCTTGATCCCTCGCCATGCGGTACTTTAAGCGACTTGCTTTCGAGATGATTTCCTTTCCCTCTTCGACCTTGATGTCGAGCGCGTCTTTGGTGGAGGCCTGTGTGAGCTCCCGAGATTCCATGGTTGTTTCGTGAATCAGACAATGGACATGGTCAATGATACTCGTAATGATAATCGGCCATCGTTTGACTACGGTTTCATAGCTATCGAACGTTGAATGCGAGCAGAGTTGTACTGGAAGGAAAAGTGCTCACGAGAAACTTTGGGATTTGAAATTTGAATGATGTTATCTGGAGGAGGACAGCGGTCTGAGGCTCACCTGGATTTATCCTGGGGATCGTAGGGGGAGTACGGAGGCTTGAACATCGCAATCAAGTGATGACCTTTAGTGGGAAGATACCACTTGTGATCGCGAGTCTGGTGACCCACGTATGGTAATCGATCTCAGTTGACCTTGTTCACACTATCACAGAACAAAAAAGGTCATAACCATAGTGCGTGCAATCATAGGATCATAGGGACGGGTGAGAAAGAACAAGAACATTATGTGATATATCGTAAATTCGATTACTCTTCAGCCTCCTGCAACGCTTGGAGCCCCCCGCGAGAATATGGCTTTGAAGGCTTCCGCCCAGTGCGCGATGCACGAGAGCTGGATGGGGATCGCGATGGGGATGGTGATGGTGATAAGTTGGGCATGGTATGAGCCCGCCCCAGCGATTGCACTTTGGGTGACTGATCGTTGAGCATCGCGAGCGTCTTGTCCTGGAGTATGGTCGACCGTGGGGTCGGGAGAGCATCTTTAATGTCGTGTACAGCTGGTTTGGGTATAGCGACTTCTGGGGGTGGTGTTGTACTTGTTCTACCAAAGCAGTCCTCTTTCATTTTTCCCAAGTCCAAGTACTTGGCGAGGTCGAGAGCTTCAGTCGCTTTGGCGACCGCTGTCTCCGCTCGGCTATTGAGGCTGAACACCTCGCCTGTGTGGGATGCAAACGTAAGAACCGGTGCAAAGATCAGATGGAAAGGACATACACCAGAGGTCAGTATGCGTTATGCTACCATCAAGAGCATTCTGGGTAAGTTGGTGTAGGGTCATGCTAGTAAGATGATAGTTCGAACGCTGCGTTTTCGTCAACGCAGGACTATTGATTGCATTCTCATGCATAGCACACGCAATCTGTAACTGTTATCACCAGAATCAACGAGGTGGGAGACGTATACATACTTGAAGAACCTGTACGAGCTGCAGTAGAATTAGCAAGCGAGCGCAACCAACTGTGGGCCATGCGCACCAATTTCTGTTCCGATTGTTCCATAGAAACCTTGAGATCAAGAAACTTTGCGAGCCGGTCGCAAGCCTCCATATATTTGTATCCATCCGGTTGGGTGATTTGCGCTGCAAAGGCAGCGCTAGCTTCTTTCAAAGCTGTGGAGACCTGTTCTCGAATGGACCATTCTTGGATCAATCGACCGAAATGATGCTCCCACTGGCAGTCGAGTTCCTCGGCGGACACTAGTTCGGAGAGAGTGGTGGAGTTGGACATGTTGTTGAAGGGATAGCTCGAGGTAAAGATGGCGTTGGCAAGCATTGCAGGGAGACGCGAGATTTATATCCGGTTCGGTGGACCATTGTGGTCTGTAAAAGTCATGACTTTGACAGAGTGGCGCGACGGAGTGGTCCAAGCGGAAACAAAATTAAAAACCTTGACAGGGTTCACCGCTTTGAACATGCGGGATTTATTTACCCTGAAGCGATGTGGAGAGTTTGAAACATGTCGACAAAAGGAGAGTATATTATCTGACACGGTGGTGGAGAACAAAGAGCAGGTAAACAAAGCAAATGGTACCGCCTCATTAGCTCTTCTCCAAGTACGCCTCGTATTGTTTCGGAGTGAACGTTTTCTTCCAGGAATGTCAAGTAAAACTCGAAAAGACGATGGCATGTCGCACCTGTGAAAACGCATGCATTTGGGCGATCTGGTCCTTCAACGCCGCGTTGACTGCAAGTGAAGGTCGATCGACGATTTGCTGCCAATAACTATGACAACCTACTTTCTCTGTGTCTCGCGAGGGACGACTTTCCCTCAAACGCCTGTGGACCGTCGATTGGCTGATGGACACGGACAGAGATGGGTACTACGCACTTGGCTGACGACGAGGATAGAATAGCTCTCACCACAGCCATTTGACTTGTCCTCGATCTCGAGATGCGAGACAGGAAACGCCTCGCGAATGGCCATCTCCAGCTCTGCAACTTGTATTGGCATGATAGTTATCAGATAGCAAGCTTAGTCACATCTCTAGTCTCTAGTGTCGATCGGATGCTTCCGGCTCAAGATACGCTACGGAACGCATCCTACTCTGTCAATGTTTCTTTCTTTGTTAAACACGTCCAGACCCGACAGCGTCACAGCATCCAAGTGCCGTCGGTGGACTCGCTTTCCCTAGGTCCAATCACAGTCCAAATTATTGTCCATTCTCTTTCGCGAAATTTCCAAAGAGCTCGATAAGCTGCGCGAGTTATTGGGACGACACTCCACGGGGATCAGGCGAATGCAAAAAAGCGCCTGTTAAAAAGATGCCGAGCACCCAGAACGAATAAGACGCTTCCCAGGGACATCGAACCAGCGTAGTACATCACAGGCAGATACGCTGTTTGGCTTGCGACGTCGCTTGCGCTCCGTGACTGTAGAATCCAAGCGGCGACGGGTGCGCCCTACGAGCAACGACAGTTCAACCGACCGATCGACCGATCCGCACAAACACGCACCATCATGTATCCGACAGACCAAGAAGTGACGATCATCGCAAACGCGACCCTCACTTTTGTATCGTAGACGTGCGCCACGACAGTCGGCATCGTAGCAAAGAAACCGCCGTTTCCAAGCCCATTGATGAAAATGAATACAATGAACGGAGCTAGCGAGTTAGACTGTGGCCAAACCACGAGCATGCTGATGGCACTCAGAATTATGGCAACAGATAGGCTGCTTAAAGGACCGGCGACATCACAAAAGTGACCCAATCCAACACGACCAATACCAGAAGCAATGTTGAACAGGGCAAGGAGCACTGAGCCCAAGTTTCCGGAAATATTGAGCGACGACGCATACAACGGTATGAAGAAAGGGGGAACAAGCAATGGGAATGTCGCCAAGAAAGAACCCATGTACAGCAGCACGAATTTTGGATCCTTGAATAACGACCTGACAGAAGTAAATTCAAGAGCGCTATGGGATGAAGAATGGCATGAATCGTACCAGTCGATCTTGGGAGTAACGTGACTGTGGCGCTCTCTTAGTAACATGGCAGCTGGCACAGTCACGAAAAGAGTAGTTAATCCCATGATTCGAAATGTCCATAGAATGCCGAGTCTGTCGATAAGGATCTGCATGAGGATGCATTGGATACAACCACCAAAACCACCACCGGCAAAAACCAAGCCATTGGCAAGACCTCGTCTTCGCTTGAACCATTGCGAAGGAAGTGTCCCACAAGCCTGGCAAAAGTACATTTTGCAAAACTGAAACAGGTGAAATGAACACTTACCAAGAAACACAAGCTGTTCCCGAGGCCGACGACGATCCCATTAGTAAAGAAGAGACCACCGACACTCTTTGCGCTGAAGCTATTCAGAACTTGCCCAAGGCCGAGCAGAAAACATCCCAATACTGCAGCATTTCGAGAACCGAGCCAGTGAACCACCCATGAGTTAGGCACGGCACCGATTGCTACCCAAGAGACGGCTAAGGAACCGACAAAGGCGAGTATAGAGTCTTGAGCGAACTTTTCGTTCGCGAGCCCTGCTTGCAAAATACCCCATGAGTAGAACCCCCCAACGTAGAATGCCCTTAAGGTGCAAAGGATGAATGAGTGTGGGGGGGTAAACGCTTCAGCCCATACGTGATGACGCTGCAAGCAGAGACGACGACCCAGCCATATCCACCGTCGGGTATCTCGTCAATAGGTAGAGGAGTAGGCTCGCATCGCAGAGATAAAAAAGGGTCACTGGTCCTGTGCACGGAAGCTAGCTCTGTAGGAGGTTGTTGGATTGGAGTTTTCATTCGGGGAAATTACCAGAGGCCGCCGTTTTTGACATGCGACCGTGGTACCACGCCTGATGTCAGGAGGCACGGCGAAAATAGCGCTGACCAGGCCAAAACGGAAGGCCCATATTTGTAGATATTGGCGATAGAGGCGTGGACTCGAAAGGTATATGCAAGTTTGGTATCATTGACGTTGGTGATCGTACCGTGTGTGTATGTGTACGTATGCGTGCAGGCGTATCGATGACCCCTGGAATGCTTGCCTGATGGCGTAAACGGGATATCCAATCCATCCTATATCTGTACCATTCGCGAAGGCTTCTTCCTTCTCTGGCCAGTGTCTTCGCGGCGATATTGTTAGTTATCATAACTTGAACTCATAATCTATTTCTAGGCCAACACGCCGAGGAACAATGTGAGATACCAACGGCCGCGAGTGAGCAAGAAACATAGCGCGAAATTGTGTGTTGGAAGAAATGGTGTGGCGAGACGCACGGAGACGGAGGGATAATTTCGCAAGAAGTACATCTTTGGGTCCAGTGGAGAAAGGTTAAGAAGGTCGTTGGACAGGTGGGGGGAGAGGTTGAAAGGAAAGGAGAAAACCAAATTTCGAGGTATTGCTGAGAAGGGGGGGGGGGCTCGGAGTGGCTGGAACTTGGTCGAGGAACACAAATACCATGGAGTAAGATATGCAAGGCTCGCGTTGAACGGCCCGGTCGTACTCGGTAGATTGCTATCCGATACAAACTTGCCCGCCATCTTTGAGCGCTTTTGTATCTCGTTTTGAAAAGCGTACCTAGTCAGAGACAGCTACGTGGTTCACACTTGAGTGGATCGCAGTGGGTGTTTAGAATCTCAATGCGAACTTTTGTGGAGATGAGCAACACGGCAGGGTCTGGAAAGGATAACGCACACAAGAGGTAGTGGGAGGAACGGTGTCAATCTGAGCGTGCACAACCACCGCACCGAGCGCGTCGACCTCCTCCAAGTTCCATGTGAGGCCTCGAACGGGCAGCGCTTGATGGAACTGCTAGACAACGTTGTCTTCGGTTCGAGTCGGTCACTTGGGTTGCAGGACACGGCCGACTCCCAAGGATGCGGCAATGGGACGCCGAGAATGGCTTTCAAGTTTCCCACGTCGTCGACAGGTGCAATACTAGCTCGAAGCCTCGTCATGGTCGGGCAAGTCGATGAACATTGTCAGTCCTCCTCGGACCAGTCACGCAACATCATCAAGCATTTGGTATCGCGACAAGGACTCGGACTATATGCCATTTTTAACCGTTTATATCGGCCCCCTCTACTTTGGACTGACCCTCTTACCAGACATATTCACACCTAAGCCTCGCTCTTGAGCGCCGTCTAGGCCTGTCCTTGACCCACATCCTCTCCACGCGTTCACCCGCCGCAGATCATCGCTCTCGTCGCCTACGTACTCGCATACTTTCCTGGAGGTACTCAGACCCTGCGTGCCTGTCGGCGGTCAAATCGCCCTTCGCCACACAGGCAGCTTGCAATCGCTATTTGTTATTTATCGTTTCCTCCGATATTACAGTAATCATACTCGGCGTCACGCTCCTCCATTATTTCAGGTCTCTATGAATACGAGCCTGCGGCTCGTGCTTGGGCCTTCGGCCCAAGGGGGAGGTCAAATGCTCATCTAAGTTTCATTGGAGTCATAAAAAGTTCACATTTATCCATTGTATTGTACCTCTTTCACCCAATACTTC